>RJWJ010027773.1:0-21915 GCA_004363605.1 Indri indri
TGAGGCTAATAAGATGGCTAATAGGTAAATAGGAGAATAGATAGCAGTGGAAATGGAAAGGAAAGATGAATGCAATGGTCATAGCCAAAGAATAATAATAATGCTTATTGTGTTAATAAGAGGCAATTTTTTGTATATTCTTCATATTGGAGTAAATTTATTTATTTACAAAAAATTATTTCAGAATTCTTAATGATTACGGTCAATTTTTTGCAAACACTAATTTTGTTTCTGTGGCTAAATTAATTAACTAATGACAGATGAAAGAGATGGCAATTATAAAGTGCTCGTAGTTTATAGTATATATTTTGAAAGTTAATGCTAGAACTTGGGCTTTGGATTAAGCCAACCATGACTCAGTAACAGGCTTTACAACTTCCTGATGTAAATCTCAACAAGTTATTTAAGTCTCTGAATTGCATATTTCTCATCTGTAAAGTGATGATAAAACTTTCCTCACAGCTTTATGATGAGGATAAAACAATATATTTAAAATGCCTAGACATATAGTATGTAATAACATATAGCATGTAATAGTGTAGTGTATTATGGCTATACAAGATAATGTCCTTGTTTTTAGAAAATACACACTGAAATATATTGGGGTAAAGGTAACATTAACCCTTTGTTAAAAATGCTATGGTGGCTCCCCATACTTCCTAGCCAAAAGCCAAATGAAATAAATAATAATTATCTTGACACATTATTCTCTGGTATATTTACTGAAAACATGAAACAAAACAAAACAAATAAATCTATTCTCCAATAAGATTTAAAGGAAACTTGTCAGCTCTAATTATGTGTGTATATGCATCTGGTACTATTTAGAAGAAGAAAATACAGAATTAACAATAACATAAAATTAACTGTATCACTTTGGGAACAAGAATGTCATATGAAGGTACATAAATGTCACTCATGTACATCTTTCTTGATGGAAAACTGAAATTGGAAGCTTTGAGCATATGGTATCTGGTATTTAATGAGAGTTTTAATTTTATACCCTTCAGTCAAAAAGGTGGCCAATATCAAGTGATGTTTTCCAGATGAATTTTCATGAGCCACTTGGATCCAGGTTACTCTCTTTTGGCTGCAAATTATTCCACTAAATTTTATGTACTAAATTATACCCCTCAGTCTGTTCTACTTTCCTTCCTTCCTTCCTTCCTTCCTTCACACCTTCAAACCTTCATTCCTTTCTTCATCCTTGAAACATTTATTGGGAGATGTATTTCAGCACTGGGAGAGTTAGAAACACTCGATTCCCACCAATGAGGAACTCTAGACAAATGGGCAAAACAGACATGTAAAAATGCAATTATAGCATAAATCGATATTTAGAAAGTAGGTGTGTATGTGTATATTCTCATCACAGCAGGAATGCCCAACTCTGAAGCCAGTGGGAATTTGTTGGGCAACTTAAACTGGAATGTGGCTGAACATATACAAAGCACAGGACAGTCTCCCCTCCTCCCCTGTGACAATGAATTATCATGTCTAAAATGTCAGTAGTGTCAAGGATGAGGAACTCTGTCTTAGTTTGCTAGAATTTTCTGATTGTTTTTCTTCAGGGTATGCCTCTAACTCTCTAAATCAGCCTGTATTTTGTTATGCTGGTGGAGTGTTAATATTTCATCTTTGAATATTTTATAGTATCTTTTTTATGACTAGGAGATATGTAGCTACTTAGAGGTGTAAAATATCACTCATACTTGGAAAGTTCCTCACTATTTATAAAGCCCTTTCACAACATACTTCACAATGTAAAAGTGAGGGCAATAAACATTTTACAAATGAGGAGGCTGTAGCTAAGAAAATCACACTAGTGTAGACATCCAGGGGCCTGAGACTGGACCTTAAGTCTTTGAATCCCAAGTCTTACGTCTATGAAATTCCAGGTGTTAACAAATTTAGTACTGTACTAAAATATTTAAAAAGAAAAAAGAGAGTTGGGAGTATAGATACTCCTTGGTTTTAATCCAAAAATTAATCTTTTCAAAAATCAAAAAAGTAAGATGAAATAAAAATTAACTGCAATGTCTGTATTGTTGACTGGAAAATTTGCTATAAAGGACATTAGGATAATTGACAAAGTATAAACATGGGACATAGATATGAATTATAATATGATTTTGATATTGTAGTGTATTATGGCTATACAAGATAATATCCTTGTTTTCAGAAAAAACACACTGAAGTATATAGGGGTAAAGGGCTGTGATGTTTGTGACCTACCCTAAAATGGTAGAGAAAGAGAGAGAGAATGGTAAAGCAAATGTGGCAAAATGCTAACCACACACGAAACTGGGTAGCGGGTATAAAAGAATTATTTGTAATATTGTTGAAAATTTTTTTCCCCAAATTTTCAAATTATTTCATAATGTTAATGAAGTTTAAGGAAAGAAAAAGTATTAGTTTTTACTAAATATCAAGAAGTCTTTATGATGGATACTTGGGATATAAAGGTGGATGACTTCAAGGAGCTGTAAGGCCTGCGTGAAAGCAGCAAATTAAACAGGAATTGCAAGATGATGTCACAAGTGCTATAATCTAAGTAGCTCTTCTCTGCCTTCTCCTAAACAAGGCTGGTTGTATTCTTTGCATTCATCTGTCCTCCCAAAAAAGAGAATTTGCTACTTTAGCAGGTTGCCTTAGGCATTAGCTCTGTCCTTTATTCTTATTCACTGCTTTACCCACATGGTGGAACATCAAAATGATCACATCCTCAGCCTTATTCTTTACTCAGCTTGTGACTTACATTTTCTGCAGAAGAAGAATCAGGAGACACAGCATATTCGTGGGTAGATTAAAATTATAATTATGGGGTTTATTCTTCTGGAATTTCTTTTTGACATCAACTAGACTGTAGCTTTTAGAACCTGACACTCAGAGATCCATTCAGTTCACCGGAATAATTCTGGCGTCTCACCACAGTATTTTCAATGAGGCACAGAAAGGAATGGCTTAATAGAGAAGTGTATCACAATTTCTGTCTGCTAGAGAGAACAAGTGTGTTATCTCCACCCCTTCCCCTGTTTGGAATCACTGGACGTCAGGAGAGGTATTGATGAGAGTGTCATGTGGTGATGGGAAAGGCGATACGGCATAACGTGGGCTGGAACTCACTTATCTAATCTAAGGGTCTCATTTTGTAGACAAGTGAACTATAACCCAAGAAAGATAAAATGTCCTTACCAAGATTATTCAACTATTAGATTGAACTCCATGAAACTGAAATTTCTGTAGGTAAAATGTCCAGTATTGGTAAATTCATGTGGTTCAAAATAATAGTAGTGTGATGGTGAGAAGCCTGGTCTTCATATTTCTAGAGTAGAGTCTTTGTTGTAGACTGTGCTTTTGCTTTTGATAGAAACCAAAATACTTGGAAGTTTCTTCAGTGACATGTCCTCATTTAAATTAAGACACTTTGTGACAGCACTCATGTGTGGCACTCTCATTGTGTAGGGTAGCTGTATATCCCTCCCTTCTTCTTCCTTAGTGAGGATCATATCTTCTCTTACTCTCTTTTCTTATTGATCACTATCATCAAGGTGATTCCTTGCTCTGTCTACATTTAAATTTACAGATCACTTATGCAAGATAGCTCTTATCCTAAGTGCAGAAGCAAAAACATAAAACAACATAAGAATGGGACCTCTGTGTGTTTATTTTTTCCTTAAATATTTCTGAATATGTAGATGACTGGATGTGACTTGAATCACATTTGAAAGGTTTTTATTATTTTATTTTTATATATACATCATCTAGAAAAATATGTTCCAAGATACGGTTCTAGAAGAAGTGAAGGGGAGAGGAAAACATACAGTAGGGTCCAAAAGACACAGGGTCTGAAATACGAACCTATAAAAGTGCAGAAGAAAGATTGGCAAGCATGCAGAGACTTAAACTCATCTTAGCAAAAATTTTCATCCCTAGCTATGATGCCAACATTCCCTTTAGCTAAAAGATATCTATGGCCCCTTTATTCAGAAAACACTGCTAACTAATTCCAATGTGCATTTTCATATTTAACTTTGTTTTACGTGTTCAAATGTTATTTGAACAAAACCCTTAAAAACAAGTAATATTGAGTAAAACTTTAATCTTCTATCTTCTTTTATTTCTGTATTTCACTCTATTTCTCAGTTAAACCACCAGAATTATTATTATTTTTTTCATCAAAAGCAAGACCAATTTGATGTTTTATTGATTTAGAAATACCATGCCCTCTCAGACTTTACATGCGATGCCTTGACAGTCTGACTGCTGGATGCTGTGTTTCAGCACTAGGCCTTAATAACACTCTTGGTGGCGGAAGGTTTGTAACTCTCTTGTTGCTATTTGCGTATTATTTTTTTCCTGACTAGGAAGTCAATATAAATAGGTATATGTATTTTATTGCAGGTTACAAATTATAGACTGGAAATAGTATTGTAAGACACAGTTTATTTATTTTCCTTTTTTCTTCCTCTTATCAAGATCCAGCGTAGATAACAAACATTTGAAAAGAATAAACACTGGAGAAAGAAAATAGCACTGAAACATTTTATACATGTATACATGTAGTGTTGTAAAAAATTCCCTTGTGCATTGCTGTAGAACTTTATGATAGCTTTTGTTAGGTTCATGAATATATTAGAAGCTAATTGGACATTCACTTCCAATGCTCTATTTTTGTAAGAATTTTATCTACATTCCATTCTCTGTGAAAAACACATTTTCCTAAATTTTCTACTTTAGCAGCAGGATTCAGAATGTCATGGAAAAGGAAAGAGAGTGTTGAGAAGGGCATTGCATGGAAGGAGATTTTAGATGGCACGTTGTTCAATAAGATATAGATCGAGACATCCAGACATACTGGATCGTCTCTATACCAATTTCAATTCGATTCACTTCACCAAATAATTTTTTAATGGTTTAAAAATTACAAGAGATTGGACTGGACTCAGCAGAGAATAAACAAATGGGTAGGTACACTTCTCTTAAATAGTTTAGTTGGGGTTGAGGGAGGTAATTAAGGTGTACATAAGTAACAATAAGATGCAAGAATAAACTGGGTCTTGTTAAAGAGTTATTATATATAGTACAGTGCTGCAACATGAAAAGCCCCAATAGGAGATGTCATTCTTTTAGGCCAGAGGGTTATTAAGCCTCTGGAGGGAAGGAAGTATTTTTTAAATGTATTTTGAAAGAAATAAAGGAGAATAAGAAGGAAAGGCATTTCAGGAGGAGGGAAAAGTGTGAATCACAGTTATAATTTGAAAGGCAATTGGAGAGCGTATGAAGGCTTTTGATAGATATGGAACTAGTGCTTTAGAAAAACCATCCTGACCGTCATGTGGAAGATGGAGTATAGACAAACACCTCCGCAGGTCACATAGGATTATATGAATATATACATTTTTAACTAGGTGAAATATAACAAGGGTTTAATATAAAATCTCCTTATAAGCTGAACCCAAACTACTTATTTACTTTGACACTTCTTACTGCATATTAAGACTATGAGTAAAAACCTTAGGAAATTCTAGAATTGGAAGGATGGACATAGGATTAGAAGTGGAAAAATAATGTCTGGGGAGACATGAAACTGTAAGAAAAATACTTAAGGAATAAACTAAGAGAGAATTGTGTGAGGAACACTTCCTAATCCAGTTTCGAGAATATAATTCTGATACCAACATCTGAAAAGGACAATAAGTAAGAAAACTATAGTCTAATGTTCTTAATGAACATGGACTTAAAACTTCTGAAAAATAAAATAGTAAATGGAACCAAGTTATTAACATATATAAAATGAAAAATGACCAAGTGAGGTTTATTCCAGAAATGCAAGGGTGGTTTAAAATTTGAAACTTAATCAATGTAATTTACCACATATTAGAATAAAGGTAAAAACCCATATGATCATCCCAATAGATACAGAGAAATTTTTGATAAAATCCAATGCCCATTTATGATAAAAACTCTCAGCAAACTAGAAATTGAAGGAAACTTTCTAAATCTGGCAAAAGATATCTATAGTTCAGAAGTTGCTATTACAGACATTTGGATAATATCTTCAGAAATGTTGGGGGGAGAATTTGAAGCCCGACAGAAAAGGAGTGAAGAGTTGGGTGACTCAAAACAAATCCTCCCTTTAAAAAACAAAACAAAACAAGGGCTGGCTATGATGGGAAAGGAGAAAAAGGGTAGTGGTTCCAGGAGAATATTAGGAAGGAGGTTTTTGTGGATTGTATTTATTTTTGTTATTTTGAAAATGGGAGAAAATTGAACTATTTAGCATTCTGTAAATAGACCACATAGTTTTGCTTTCTATGCTTTAAACATTGTGTATCTTTGGGTAATGACAGGAAAGAGATACATACTTAAAGGGTTAAACTCAGAGAGGACTGAATATAGGAACTATTTACAGAAGTGTGGGAAAAGGTCAGGAAACCAACAAAGAACCTTGAGGTACGCATTACCTGGCAATACTGGAAAATTGTTATTATCCTTAAGCCCGAATTTTTTGTGGGAAACCAGTGAGAGTTGTAGCCATGAGAATTAGGTGGCCTGACAGGATATTAATCAATACCCTGAACTCTCTTTCTTCCCGTCTTCCACTTTCCTACATGTGCCTACCATTGGCTGACCCCAGCAGAAGCTGGAGGGCAAGAAAGCCTGGGAAATGTAATTCCTAGGGGTCACTCTTCAAGGTCACAAAGAGGTGGGCAGACAATGGATCAGGAGAGGTGAATGAAGAATAACCAGCACACACATGCTGTTCTCTAAATGTAATGTCCTTCCCTAATGCAAATGTAAATGTAAATGTTCCCTAAATGTAATGTCCTTCCCTAATGCAAATGTAAATGTAAATGTTCCCTAAATGTAATGTCCTTCCCTATTTTCCTATCTGGCAACATCCTGATTACCCTTCGAGGCTCAGTTCATGAATAACATTCTACGTGGACTCACAGTGCTTCCCAAGCAAAGACTGTGGGTCTCTCTTCTATTTGCATATATGTATCTGTGACACAGAATATTTATTGGGTGCAAATTTGTGATAGACACAGTAATTGCCTACATTATTAACCTCGGTTGTCCATATGATATTGTAAACTAAATAGTACATCCATTTAACCACTGAGGAAATCTAGACCTGGCAGGTTAAGTAATTTGTCCAAATTTACAGAGCTGGTATTGGCATTTTTTCCCTTTCTTAAAATTGATACCTAAGAGTCATACATATTCATGCGTTACATGTGCTCTTCTGAGACTTGCATATAATAGGTAATGATCAAATCAAGGTATTTAGGATATCCATCATCTCAAATATTTATTCTTTTTTGTGTTGGGAACATTTTAAATCTTCTAGGTATTTTGAAATATGCAAGAAATTTTTAACTGTAGTCTCCCTACTGTGCTATCAAATACTAGAATTCATTCCTTCTATGTAACTGTATATTTGTACCCATTAACCAACTTCTCATCTCCCCTCCAATTCTCTTCAGCTTCTGGTAACCATTATTTTACTCTCTACTATCATGAGATCAATATTTTTAGCTCCCACATATGAATGAGAACATGCAATTTTTATCTTTTTGTGCCTGGATTATTTCAGTTAACATAATGACCATCCATGTTGCTGCAAATGGCAGAATTTCACTCATTTTTGTGGCCAAATAGTATTCCATTGTGTATGTATACCACATTTTCTTTATTGATTCATCCATTGATGGACACTTAGGTTAATTCCATATCTTTGCTATTAAGAATAATGTTGCAATAAACATGGGGTGCAGGTGTACCTTTGATATGATTTCGTTTTATTTAGATGTAATAGTGCAATTGCTGAATTGTATGGTAGTTCTATTTTTAGATTTTTAAGAAAGCGCTATACTATTTTCCATAGTGGTTGTACTAATTTACATTTCTATTAATAATATATGAGTTCCTTTTTTCTGTTTCCTCACCAGCACTTGTTAATTTTTTTTCTTTGTGATAATAGCCATTCCAACTGCGGTGAGATAATGTCTTATTGTGGTTTTGATTTGCATGTCCCTGAAGATTAGTGATGTTGACCATTTAAAAAATATATTTGTTGGTCATTTGTTGGTCATTTGAGAAATGTCTATTTAGATCCTTTGCCCACTTTTCAGTGGGATTATTTGCTTTGTTGCTGTTGAGATGTTTGAGTTCCTTGCATATTCTAGATATTAGTACCTTGTCAGATGAACAGGTAGCAAATATTTTCTCCCATTCTACAGGTGTCTGCTTACTCTGTAGATTTTCTTTGCTATTCAGAAGCTTTTTAGTTTAATATAGTCCCATTTACCAATTTTTGTTTTAGTTCCCTGTGCTTTTGAAGTTTGAGCCAAAATATATGTGCCTAGACCATTGTCCTGAAGTGTTTCCCCTATGTTTTCTTCTAGTATTTTATAGTTTTGAGTCTTACATCTAAGTCTTTAATCCATTTTGAGTTGTTTTTTTGTATATGGTGAGAGACAGGGGTCTAGTTTTATTCTTTTGAATATGAATATTCAGTTTTCTGAGATTTCATGGAGAATATGCTGGGTGGCCCTGCAACATAGCTCTCATAATCCTTACTCAATCTCCCTACCAAATCTATTTTCAAAGTAAATGCATTCTTCCTTCAAGTCGTTTTTTGTTTGTTTGTTTTTATTTCTATTCCAGCTTCTCTGTTATGCTTCTCAGGAAATAAGTGGCATAAGTCTAATCATCAGAAGCAGAACAATCTTTCTCACCATAGTTATTTCTGCACAGATTATTTATACTGAAACTTACTCATATTATCACTCTCTTAAAAGCACAGGAATGGCTTCATATTGAACGATGTGTTAAATTTGCCTTCATTTTTTTTCAGGTTGCTCTTAACCATAAACATATACCTTACAACCCAAATTACTTTGCTCCTCTGTCTACTGTGTTGATATTTCTTATACTTTTTGGGTCAAGAAGAATTTGATGAAAGCCAAAGACTCACTCTGTAGAAAAATGCATATATAAACACAGCATGAGTTTTTGATAGAAAACCTGGGGAGCTCATAGATCTCTGAAGCTTAACTTACAATGTGGAGAGAGCAAGTACAGGTTAACATAGTTAGTTCTTCAGTGTGTGATTTCTTCTGTGGGGTTTTTTCTGCGAGTCTTGCAAATATTTTAACAGAGGTAAGATACTGTCAGATCTGCACTTTAATTATATATTTTTGTCTACAGAGGAGAAAAATGAATTTAAAGTTGTGGCAAAGGCACGTTAGGTTCTAGGGACATCAGTAGAGAGACTGATACAAGTGTACAGGAGGTTAAATAGGCAGGATTTCACAGTTCATTGTAAGTGAGGACTGGGGTAGGAGAATCTCAGATTTCCAGATGGGTAGTGGGGGCATTAACTGAGAATAGAAATATCAGAGTAGGAACAACTTTGGGAGATTATGATGAGGTCTATTATAAACCTGTGCAATTTAAGGTGCACATGGGATGGTTGGATATAACAGGGTATGTGTTCATGATGACAATCTGGAATCTTCATGTAGAACAGTGGTTCTCAAACACTAGCATGCACCAGAATCACTTAGAAGGCTCGTGAAAACAGATTGCTGGGCCCCACTCCCAGAGTTTTGATTCAGTAGGTTTGGAGAATATGCATTCCTAACAATTTTCCAGGTGATACTGATGCTGCTGGTCTGGAGAAATTGATCCCAATAATTGGTCATGACTGGGTTACAAGTTCACCATTAAGAATGGAGAGTTAGTAATTGTAGATTTCTGTTGTTTTGGGTTCCTGTCCAACTTTTACCCTTCTTATAAAAGTGTCCCTTCCAATCCCCCAACTTCCTTGGGAAATTGCTTCTCTCTTACTCCATCCATTCTATTTTCGTCTGTCTGCATATGCACATTTGTACGTGGTTACACATGGAGAAAGTGGTCTATACAGAAGAGCGTGAGGCTGCCACACAGGGAAAAGTTAGAAACAAGGAAAGAAATACAGAGAGGAAAAGAAAACAAAAACAAGAAGAAGAGGGATATTATGATGTTTGTATCCTGGTTATCCCTGAAACTGGCCCTAGCTCTTCCCTTTCCAATTACTTGAGCAATAAATTCCCTTCCTTTCTTAAGCTGGCTAGAATGTGTTCCTGCCATTTTCAGATGAGAAAGTTCTAATACATCTTTCTTTTATTTGTTTAAAAGACTTTTTGAAATTCTGTTTCCTACCTGTTATAGATGGTTTAATGCAAGCTGATAAATGTTCTTTCTCTAAAAAATCTGATAATATTCACATATCCCAAACCTAAATAAAATCAACATAATTTAAATTTTATTTGCATACTTTAATTTGTGTTCTTGTTGCTACAATTTTTTTGTGTAGACCACAACTAAATGTAAGGCATTTTATTGATTTGGTTATTTTAACATAAACACCAATCTAGTTAGAAACATAGATGTGGGTAGAATTAGCCATGGTATATGTGCTGGCATGGGCAGTGTTTAATAATTTCTTCTCTGATAGTGGTGTTATGTTATTGATTTAGAGGGAGACATTTGGGTCTCTATCTTGTAGTATTTTGCAAGCAGCACTGATTAACATGTACAGCTGCTCTTAACTATATTTTCTTGTAGTACAATAAAATTAATGGGAAGGAGACCACCTGAGGCACATTAATTAATAGTTAAGAGAAAAATTTTAACCTATTTGCCCTCTCCATTCCTCTAACTGGATAGATAATAGGTTTCCATTAATAAAATTTAGTGTGCTGCAATGCTGTATGTGATGTGAATTATCTTCCTGTTGGGAACCAGGAAAACTTAGTGTAACATGTAGAACTTCCAGATAGCACCAGATCTTGTTCTCGTTTTTTTCTTAAAATCTTTCCCTGATATGCCTTGTGGTATTAAGGGTGATTTTAAAGCGCCTGATTGTTTTTGGAAAAAGAAAAAAAATTCACATTGATAATGACCTGAAAATGTTTCCCCACTCCTTAAATCACTGATTCTATGATGTTGTTAATCTTCCTATTTACTGTTTATGGTCTCCCCAGTATCTCAGTGGCAGTTGAAGAAGAAAGATGAATGTCTAATATTCATCTTATTCAGATAGAACATTTCTAATCCCAAGAAAAAAATTGGAATATTACCTTTTGATGAGGCCTACTATTCCAGTGACAAACAGTACCTTAATAATCTACTGTTATTAGTGAAGATAAATTACTTCTCACTGATTCTCAGGACATCATTTTAAACAGAAACTATGGAAGGAGGAGTTATTTTATATCCACAGTGAAAAAAAAAAATGAAGAGTTACCTATAAACCCTGTGGGTGTTATTCTCTAGTTACTTTATTAAATTACAGGTATGTGAAGCTCTACGAGGCTATTTAATTTGTGCCCTGGCTTCTCTTTAGGAGCGAGGACAGATAGTGCACAGTTCTGTAATGTGGCACAAACAGGAACCTTATTTCATTTTTTAGTTGAGTAGAACTTGAACAGAGCTTTTTTGAAATATAAAACGGAGTTTCCCACTGAGCTAACCTCATTTTCTAGGATTCTAGCATTGCCCTCACCATATGTCCCATTGCATTATTACAAAGACATCCAACTGTTGAGGTTATTTCTATTTCTAGTAAATAGATGCTAGTTGTATTTTAAAAATTATCTATAAGCAAATTAAATTGCCCTATGAAGAAATTATCAGAACCAATGTAAAACAACTTTTCATTATCCAAGTTTAAGTAGAGGAAATGACAGGTATAAAAGAGAAGGATTGGGGCGGGGTAGTGGGGAGGAGAGCTGGAAAAGTAGATTTAGAAGCAGAATATAAATTCTAGGCTAAGAAGTTTGGAATTAATTCCAGTACTGGGGAGGACCCCTTACAGTAGTTGGCTGGGGTCTCTGGGTATCATTGCAAATTCAAACTTAAGCCATATGTGAAGATTTCTTTGAGAACTTCCACAGCCAGCAACATTACAAGGCCTCACCCATGATGTGAGAGGGGAAACTGCCTCCTCTTCAGCCAAAATATTATTTCATTCCAGATCCAGTATCTCCATTCAAATAACCCCTCTTTCCAACCTCCTGCCAGCCTCCCTCTGATATATGCAGAAATTGCTACTATAAGCCAGCTTTCTCATGCAGCAGGCTCTCACAACTTTTCTCATAAATGGAGTGTACCAAAGCAACACAGCCGCGTTTTCAGCGTTGTGCACGTATAAAGTGTGCATAAAGGAATGTGTAAGCCTAGTGATTAGCAGCAGGGGTCCTACTGTCAGAACACTTTGGTTCAATTCCATGCTTGGATAATTACATGCTGTGTGACCTTGAGAAAGCTATTTAACCTCTCTCAGTCTTTGTAAAATGAGGATTACATATGGGCCTCATAGGGTTATTTCAAGGAGTCAATGAGTTAATACCCATAAAGCAACTTGTAACAGCACAAACTATGCAGTGATGTCTCAATAACTGTCTAAAATGTTTCTACAGGTTTTGAGCTGATTACAGTCCTAATCAGATAATGTAAAAAAGGCAAGGTCTTTGTAGGCAAGAAAATGCAGCTTCACATCTTGGTTCTGCTGCCACCAGCCACGTAAACATGGGCCTCTCTGAGCCTGTCTCCACATCACAGGGTTGCTCATAGGCAGATGTTGGCGGCAGGTAATAGAATACTCAACTTGAAATGGCTTACCAAATAGGAAAGATACTGCCTTGTGTGACAAGTAGTCCAAGGAGAAGGAGGCACAGTGTGTCACTCTGACTCTTCCATTCAACCCTTCTCTCTTTGTCACCTTTGTAGTCAGGTTGGCTTTTCTCATGATCCCAAATTGGTGGCTGGGGCTACCTGGGCAAGATGCTCCTTTTCCTGTATAAGGGTAGAAGGAAAGATTCTTGGCCAACCATGAAAAACAAGTTCTTCTGTTTACCCTTAGAAGTCATTTTAGGACATACAATTACCCTAAGACCAATAACCATAGCCAGAAAAAAAGGTGAGGCTGACCAGCATAGACTAATTAGAATTCCCCTTTGGAAGAGGCAGGGCGGGGTTGGTAGTAATGAATAAGATTAGAGTTCTATTGGGAAGAAAGAAGGGGGAAATGGATATTGCATGGGCAACAAAGTATGTCCATCACAATTTGTTTTGAATATTAAATGAGATATGTAGCATGGCACCCAGCTGCTGCACCAAAATGCTAATTCTGCTTTTCTCTCTGTGGCAAGCTTCTTATTAAATTTAACTGAAGATTTATCTGGCACTGGTGATGAATTAGTTCAAAAAATGAGGGGAGGGGAAGCTGAAGGACTTAAGATGAGTCAGAACAAATTAAGAGGTTATTATGATAGTTCAGATAAGAAGTAATAAACCTCTGAACCATGGTGGCAACAATTAAACTGGAAGACAGTGATGAATGTGAAAATATTATGGAGTTGGAATTTATAGGATTGGTGACTGATTGGTGGTAGTAGGTGGTAGGAGCGGAAGCAACTCTAAGATTTGAATCAGGTTGCCAGGGAGTCAGTGTCAGTATCTTTAACACAGAGTTAAGAAGAGCTGGTTTAGGAGGAGTGGGATGACTGGTTTATGGAGTGTTTTGAGTTCAAGGCTTTGGCCGAATATCCAAGCATGTAATTCATCCAATTCTTAATTCAGGGTGGAGACCATACCCTTTGGGTCAGTCAGACAGGGGTATTAAATTTGGTAACATTTCAGAAAGGATCGTCTATGTCTAATAGGTCAAGGAAAGGAACTGAAAAAGCAGCTGTGTTTGTAGGTAGAAGAGAAAGAGTGATCAAAGATATACAGAGATAGCACAATAATAGAGGCTGAGGAATAAATTATTTTAAACAAAGGAGTATCCAACAGTGTTAAATGGGGCAGATGTTTCAAGGAGTTTAAAAATAGAGAAAAGACACAGGACTTTGTGATTAGGTCATTGTTACCAGTGAAGGAATAATTTCAATAACATCAGTAGTCAAAGTAAAGAAATTTGAGGCGATCAAGAAAGACTGCAGGAATAGCTGTGCTCAAAAATTAGGTGGCAAAGGGAGAGGCATAGGGTGGTGAGGAGAGCATGCCACAAGGTCAAAGGACTCTTGGTTTTGTTCGGATTCAGAGAGAACTAAGAATATTTGTTGGAGAAGAAGCAGAATTATCAGTATGAGAAAGGAGTGAAGATACAAGAAAGTAAGAGAGGCAATGATAAAACATCCCTCAAATTTTTGAGAACTTACTGCATGGCAGACACAGCTCTGATTCTGTTTTTCAAAGGAAGAGCCTGAGCTGTGGAATGTTAAGTAGCTTGCACAGGATCACACAACTGAAAAGGGTCAGGCCCAGACTATGAGTCCACGGATGATAACAAACTCCATACTCGCTGCTGTTCTGCAAGGTGACCTCGTGGAGGTAGGGGGTCAGAAGTACCAGTGAAAAGAGAGATTCACTTTGGCAAAGGGGAAAGACACTTCTTTTTCAAATGAAGAACAAAGAAAGAGAGAAAGTAAAGGTGGGGAAGAATTTGAGATGGCACAGCAAATTGAAAAGAGCAGGTGGGAGTGCCTTAAGGGGCTCATCAAAGCCCCTTGCCAAAGAACACAAGGATAAGGAGGATTTCTCAACCTTAAGGAAATAGAAAAATTTTCGAATGTACGTGCATAGCTTGCCCTCTCACCACCTATTAGGCCAGAGTTAACAGTTGCTACATAGGAAGCTTTTCCTTTAATAACGAATGCTTTGCTTTATATCTTAAAGAATTTGAAATCTACAAGAAAGGTATGTAAATGTAAAAGTAAAATACCATATAAATATTCATAGAGTAAATGATCAGGTCCATTGAAATTTGAAATTAGTAAATAGTTGCATACATGATTTATCATATATTACCAGAGGTATGAAGGGATGCTATAATAACTGCTGCCTTTTTCCTACTTCCTTTTTCCTATTAACCCTAGTTGGTCCAGCTGAGCATTTTGCGTCTTTGCCTCAGGGAAAATAAAATCTAGCCAAAAACAGAGAAAGCAAAAGGGTTAATTCTTAATTTTTGAGAATTCAAAAGCTTCAGCCTCAGAAAGTGAACATAAAACTTGGATAACGCAAAATGATGAAAGTGATATAAAAAGTAATAAAGTTCTGCCCCCACCTGTCTGTCACCTGTGTTAACTCCAGACTAGATGACCGTTTTCTTTGACATAGGTACAGGAAGAGAGATGAAAGGGAAACCAGGAACGAGTAGATGCTGTGGTGCCCAAGAACCCAGGGTTGTGGATGTCACGGGAACAACAACAAACTCACAGAGGTCTGAAGAGTAGAGAGCAGAGGACACATTTCTTGGGCCCAACCCGGAGAGGAAGTTCAGGCTTAGTATATACAGATACACATATCCATATCTGTGCAGTGTAGCTAGACAGATGGACCTACAATTGATTTGGAGTTTCTTGTACTCCTCCAGGGTGTGAAAAAAGTAGAAAGTGCAACTCCTGGGTGCAGGAGAGCAGCACAAAAGAGGAAAAGAACAGTAGGAGACTCAACTGAGATTCCCCCAACCTCAGAGGGAAGCAGAAGCAGCAGAATGATGCCAGTGAGGAATTGCAGGAGTTAACCAAGAGGGCGAGAGCTAGTCCTGAGCAAGGCTGAGCACAAGGGATGCTCGGCATGGAAAAATGATGAGCCAGGACAGAAGGGCCCACCCTCCTACCCCTGGAAGGCTCAGGACTAAGCGAATGGCTCCAACAGACTCCCCCTGTGGGGTATTGGTGAATATCCACACAGTAACATGCTGTGTGAATAACTCACATGGTAACAATAGATCCATAAACGTTCATACTAATCTGATTTTGTAGGAATTTATATTTCATTTTAATTCAAATGTATAGTGCTACCTGAAATTCAACAGTATTATAATACCTTATCAGCAAAAGTGTATCTAATATATTGTCATTATTTGCCATAAAAAGTCCTAAAGGAAGTATTGATAGACAATTCCTCAGGTACATGGATGGACTAGGATATTTTTAACCAAAAATGAAAATTTTATGAAGTTCTCTAACGTGTTTTACTTAAAAATCAGCTGTAATCGAGACAGAGGAAGAATGTATTTAACTGAATTTTTTATCACCTGTCATTTTTTTCTTTAACTGTTTCATATGGGTAATTATTTTATTTCCCAAGAGAGTTATATTTTGTCAAGGGTAGAGTTTGGGTCCCGCACAGCAGTTGAAACAAACAAAAGGAGAACTGCATTCAAGGGGAGCTCAGCTCCATAGGAGATCCTGTAACCCCTCAGGGTGGCCCAAGTCAGCATTGACTAAAGGAAAAGATGAATTGTTTCAAAGTCTGGAGCCAGGAGAGCAGTATGGGAGGTAAATGCAAAGGCTTAGGGGACTATGGGTGGTGAGAAGATGTTGGACCATCTCTTGAGTAGCACCCACTGTGGAGTGGACAGGTGGCCCAATGGACAGAATATTAACACACCCGTGATTCAATCCCAGCAGAGCCTAGGGTTACAGTTCCCAAAACTTTCTTTTAAAAAGGAATTTTTTTGGAATGAAACTACTAGAGTTTATGCATAAATATGTCCAGTATGGCAGAAAGATCCCAGGATTTGGAGAGAGATGGTCACTGTTAGAAGCCTCATCCATTGAAAACAACTTGTTGACCTATTTTCTCTCATCTTTAAAATGAAGCAATCACACATTTTCTACCTGTGGCACTACTTTGATGATTGAATAAGATAATATGTGAGGCAGTATTTTTGTAACTTATTTATAAGACTGTAACTGTTACATAGTTCATTGTCCAGTGTTTGTATAGCATATAAGGTTTATTGTACACAGTGTTACATTAGTTTAATCATTTTGAAGTTGCAATTTAAAAACTTTCCTAAATTCCTTAAAAATTTAATGAAAGGAAAAGTGTATGTGTGTGTGTGTATACATAAAACAAAGAACTACTCAGAAATTGATTATCCAATCAAACAAGCACATGTTGCTTTCATTCCTTTTCTTCTTTTGTTATTCTGCGTCCCTTTAGGAGAAGACAGGCTGGAGAAAGGAGGATCCTCAAATCCCTGGAGCTGGTCCCACAGACCCGGCAGAGTCCAGGTGCTGTGCACATTTTCAGCCTTGCCTCTTCTCCCACCCTGGGAGTCCCTCGCCTGATAATCAAAGAGCCCCTTACACCCCTCTGAATGAAGTGGGTTTGGTCCTGCCTCCCTGCTTTGCCCTCACTCCTTCTTCCTCTGCCTGGAGTGCTTTTCTCTTGGATTCATGTTCACTCTTCAAGAGCTGCTCAAGTATCTCCTCCTTCACAAAGCCTTCCCTAACCACCTTTATATTTTCCTACTACCTATAATGCCCTCCCTCCTCATGCTCATTTTTTCTGTCTCAGAGAAATGGGGTCTCCTCAACGATACTTTTCTTGGTTCTTTTTAGGGCCTGGGCCAGAGCTGCTCAAACAAGAAATTGCATCTGGACCGTCTTCACTAGAATGTCAGCTCCAGGAGAGTCAGGACTTGATTTTTATTTATTGCTGTATCCTGAGAACCTTTAGTGATACCTGGTATATAGTAGGTGCTCAATAAGTATTCATGTTTGCTGCTCCATAGGTAATGGGAAGAGTTTGAGAGCCGAAACTCTTGACCAAAATGAAGATTTTCTATTTTAAGAATTTAGCGTATTTCCGTAGAGTAGTAAATAATGTTGCATTTCAGAGGAATGGTGGACCTTTTGTGTTTTTGTGTCAAGGAAATAATATACAAACTTATTTGGAATAAAAGTGGGTGCATAAATGGGTGAGTAAAAATTCGTCCTGTGATTTTGCTGCAATAGATGATCACTATATACCTTCACTGCAATGAGCTATTGAAAGCCATAAGAAATTAGAACATGGGATACACTAAGAGTTTTTTATTGGCAAAGCAAGTGGAATAACACGTAGAGAATCATCTTGATAATTCAAATAATAATTACATTTTAGACTGATTTAGAAAGGTATTCCTGGAAAAACATGGTTTGGTCCTGAACTATTATGGGCAGTTTCTTTATCTTCTTACTTCCTTTGGTATTTGTTAAGTTGTAGTCTTAGGATAATTTTTAAAAATGAATATGTTAATTCTATATAGAGAAATGAATGTGTATTTCATTGGAGTTTGAGAAGTTTGTTTTCTAGATCTACTGCCACATGCCATGTCGCTGGCTTCAGAGTTGTTGGGACAGCATTGATTTGATTTGAGCGTGAGGACCAATAAACTCTTATCAAGTGTTGGCAATTCAGTCAAATAGCACCTGCTGCAGCTGAAAAAGAAACTGCTAACTGAAATTAATGTTTATGTTTCTCTTCCAAGCAACTAATTTCATTAACAAAATTAGATTTCTTGGAGGGTAATTGACACAATCTGGTAACTCAGAGACCTGTCATTAAAAATTAAGCATATAGGGAAACAACATGAACTCAACTTCTGCTACCAATCCCTTGGCAGCGGAGCACCCAAAGCAAAAATCTCACTAAGAAATGTCAATAGTAGAATCAAGATCAAATTAGGTTCTTCAGTGAGAACGTACTGAATTTCTCTGGTCTTAGCAGAGGAAAAAAAATACTGATTATTTTTCTTTCATTGCGAAAACTCTGTTCATGTTTAGAAAATGTGTAATTTTATTTAGAAAAACATTGAAAACGTTATTTTAGTATTCTCTAGACAGGCAGTAACGAGTTTAACTTTACCTTGTCTAATAATAAATGAAGAACTTTTCCAAGTTCTTTGAAGATCCTGTAACTCCGGAATTCCAAGAGATATTATGACCTTCTTTTTTGACCTCTAAAATTTTTCTCATAAGAATTGTCTGTTTTCATATGAAGTTCTTCAATATTATAGAAAGATATGTGTCAGAAGAGTCAAGTAAAATCTTCACAATTTCACAAAGAGAAAAGTTAGTGCTGTAATATTCTGTACCTTAACTTGCATTCTTCCTTCCACTTTGAGGGCTCTTCATTATCCACCTTAAGTCTGTCTAGCAATAAAATCACTGCTTCTCAGAAGAATTGTCCAACCATCCACCCTGAGTGATGTTTTCCTTTTTGATGTCCTTTTGCATTTAATCATTAAATCACTCACTTTGGCAATTAATTCCATGCTGCATTTAATTTTTTTACTAGTTTTACCATTTATTATTTTACCACTTATTATTGTTTTCACATTTTCCTCCACAAATAGGGGAGGAACGCGATACAAATACATACATATGTGTATTTGTTTGCCTGGCTTTCTACCAACACAGGGTTTGTCAAGGAAAGACTCAGAATTATAAACATTTAGAAAAGGAAAGAATAAGTTGACTGCAAAGAAGAGAGACTGGTTCACCCAATAACGCAATGCCAAGTATTTCAAAAGAAAATATCCTGCAAAATTAGGAAGGTTTCTGAGTTCATATCAATCTGTTCAAAGCAGAAAACAGCAACTTTGTGACATGATCATTATATTCACAAAGGCCACAGTACAGCTTCAAAATCTACATAGAAAAGATCAGAGACAGAATTATTTGTGCCGGAGAATTCAGATTTATATAAAATGTTGAGATCTGTATTATTTGGGGGATCAAAACCAGTTAGGGTTCCTATTATTATTTTTTCCCCATAGCGTAAAGTATTCTTTTTGACCGTGGTATGTGAAGTGTTTACTCTTATCAAAAGAAGTACCAAATGTTAGCTTTGCTTCCTGTGGTCAAGTGCTTGTCACTAAGGTGCCAATTTGACTACATAAAATGCTTAGCAATTTTCTGTTTCAATGCTATTAATTTGATATTTGGTTTCATTTGACCAGTTTATTCCAATGATTTTGACCTCTTTTTAGCATGATGAAAAAGTCTGGACCCACAAAATATTAAACCTTAAAAGTTAACTTTTATCTGGAGGTATTTAAAGGACCTGGGGTTGTGATTTACTTTTATGTTGCTGGATAATTTTACTATTCTTATCAATTCTATGGAGATTAAGAACTTAGAACCATCCCATTTGCTGCTATTAGGTTCTCCTGCAGCACCTGTATGTGTAAGGGGGTCACCTTTCATTGAGATCCCTTTTTTGTTGGTGTTCTGGCCTATTGGAAGTGACATTCTTTACTCCCTATAAGACTGGGGCTTCGTATACCACAAAGCAGGTATCAGGCAATTTTTCCTGAGGAGAATTTGTAGACATAATTTCCACATGTGAAACATAGTCCTTGCTTCTTAATAGCAGGCTTATCTGACCCAGTTAAGAAGATTTTTAGCTTGGTCATAGTTACAAATTTGATTTATCCAATTATATTATGGCAGGAAACAGAATCTTTTTTTATTGAACTTACATAAATAATTACATGGTCATAAAATATAAAATAATCTAATAAAGCCACTGGTCATACAATTGAACCTTATTATTGTTTTGATGACAAGGTCAATCATTGCATGTCATCATTTCTACAGAATTATTTTTAAATTCCCTGATGATTCCTTAGCTTATAATCTACATTATGTTCTTTCTTTAGACATTTTATGCTGAATTCTGAGGGTTGTGTTGGATGAAGATACCTTTTAAAGAGTGTTTCATTCCAATTTCTGTAAATAAAACCTGTTATGTTGAGGATTATGTATAGATTAACAAGAAAAAACAGTTTTTTAAAAATGTGCATTAAAATAGAATATTATCCTAATTAAATCAGTTAGATTATCTCATTGAATCTTAGTCTGTTTTGTGCTGCTACAATAAAATACCCGGGACTCTGTAATTTATAAAGAATAGGAATTTACTTTATCATAGTTATGGAGGCTAGGAAGTCCAAGATCAAGGTGCTGGCAGATTCCATTATCTGGCAAGTGCTGCATCCTTTGTAAGGGAGGAATTCTGTGGGCTCACATGGAAGAACGTGGAAGGGCAAGAGACCGAATGCTGTGTGAAGCCTCTTTTATAAGAGCCTTAATCCCATTCACGAGGAAGAAGTCCTCATGACATAATCACTTCTTAAAGACCCCCTAAGACTGTCATATTTACAACACCTGAATTTTGGATGTCACGAATTCAAACCATAGCATTTTGCCCCTGGTCCCTCCAAATTCATGTCTTTCTCACATGAAAAATGCATCCATTCCATCCCGACAGCCCCCAAAATCTTAACTTGTTCCAGCATCAACTCAGAAGCCTGAAGTCCAGAGTCTCATCTAAATATCATGTGAGTGAGACTCAAGGTACAATTCATCCTGAGGCAAATTTCCTTTCAGCTGTGAACCTGTGAAATTAAACAAGTTATGTGCTTCTAAAATATGATGGTGGGAGTGGGATAGCCATAGGGTAGACATATTTCCATTCCAAAAGGGAGCAATAGGAAAGAAAGAAGGGTGACAGGTCCCAAGCAAGTACAAAACCAAACTGGACAAACAGCATTAAATCTTCAGGTTTGGGAATAATCTTCTTTGACTTCATATTCTGCCTTCTGGACATAGTGGGGCAAACGCTGGGATGTCAAGGTCCCAGAAGACCCTGCCCCCATGCCTTTGCTGGGTGCGGCCCATGCCACAGCTCTCATGGATGGGAGGTGGGTGGCTGTACATCTCCCGGGCTAGCCTTCTATGCTGGTGGCTCTACAAGTCTGGAATCTTAGAGGCAGCCCTGTCCCTATGGCTTCAAGTGTTACGCTAGTTACGGTTCTCTGGAGTGATCCCATCCCTGTGGCAAGTCTCTTCCAGGGCCTGGGTCCTGAGGCTGTATGAAACATTATTTTAAATCTAGATGGGGGCAGCCGTGCCTCTGCAGCTCTTGCACTTTGCATGCTTGCAGAATTGCACTATGAAGACACTGCTGAGGAGTACAGCTTGTGCTTTCCCGAGGGGTGGCCCAAGCTGCACCTGGGTCCACTTGAGGCACAGCTGGGGTGGCCAAGGAGCCCTGCACTGCAATTCAGGAAGC
>RJWJ010027774.1:0-21922 GCA_004363605.1 Indri indri
TATTTTGAGGGGCTACCACCAGATATCTAAAAAAACTTGGGGTTATCACAAGTATATTTGCATGTAATTCATAAACTCCACTTTCAATTTCCAAGTAAGGTGCAAGATCTTGGGGGCAAGGAGGTTATGCTGAAATATTTTCCTTCTTGAATTTTTTTAATTCTCTATTTCTTTCCCGAACCCCCCAGAATTGACCTAGACCCCTGTCATCATACAGTCAGGTGAGAGCTAAGGAGTGAGGCTGAAGGAGCTCCATAAGCCATACTTAGCCCCTAATGACACCAGTGTATCAAACAATTATATGCAAGGGTCTCAGTCCAAGAGTCAGCAGATCTAGCCTCACTTCCAGGTTCTGCTCTTTGGGATTCTAGAACAAGTCTTGCTCAGAGCATCTGTGAAAATTAACAAGGTGGTGAATTTTGATGATCTATTAACTCATAACAAACCAACAGATATTTTAAAGGCTCAAAACAGCAACAATTATTATTTGGTCATGATTTTGCAATTTGGGTAAGGCTTAGCAGGGACGTTTTATTTTTTTCCCCTCCTGTCATCTGGGGTTGAGGATCCACATCCAAGATGGTTCACTGAGATGGTTTGCATGTTAGTCCAGGCAGTTGGCTGCTTGCTTGGCTGGGATGTCAGCTGGGAACCTCAATTCTCCTCCATGTGGGCATCTCCATGTAGCTTCTTGGCTTATTCATGGCATGGCTACTGGATTCAAAGGAGGAAGAAACAGAAGTTTTCAGTCCTCCTAAAGATTAAGCCCAGAATTGACACAATATTCTATTGCTTAAAGTAGTCCCAGGCCTGGCCCAGCCTTGAAGGAGTAGAAGAAAAAGACCCCACCTCTCAATGGGAGGTAAGGAGAAAAGCCATGACAAAAAATTTGCAGCCATCTCATATAATATATGGAGATCATTCATGGTTTTGTAGTTCCTGAAATATAAATTTTAACCAACTTGATTCAGATTTAAATCCAGTATTTTATCTCTTTGCCAGAAGATGAGGTCCAGGCTCCTTCCACTCTTTCAAGTGTCATCATATCCCCAATCTTTATTAAAAGGAAAGGGATTTGAGATTTTGGGGGTATCTATTGAGTACAAGACCCAAAAAGTATGCTCTATTCATTTACCATGTTTCATTGCATCTGAGATCCAATTTTTTCCTATCTTAACATTTCTGAATTATACGTTTTAAAACCTAGGATGTCTTTTTTTTTTTTTTTTTAACACAGGGTCTCACTCTGTTGCCCAGGATGAAGTGCAGTGGCCTCATCACAACTCACTGCAGCCTTGAACTCCTGGGCTCCAGTGATCCTCCTGCATTAGCCTCCCGAGTAGCTGGGACTCCAAGCACGTCACCATGCCTGGCTAATTTTTTTATTTTTGTAGAGACAAGGTCTTGCTCTTGCTCAGGCTGGTCCCAATCTCCCAGCTTCAAGCTATCCTCCCACCTCAGCCTCCCAGAGTGCTAGGATTACAGGCATGAGCCACCACGCCCAGCCCTAGGAAGTCTTATAATCATTACAGGTCATGTGGCAGTCTTGCCTGCATGAATTTGGCTGTGATTGTTTGTATTTTCATCACTTCACTCAAGTTCACTTGTTGAGCTTAATTAATATTGAAAAATATCTTCAGAAATATTACACTATAATTTGGCATTGAAGTGAAAAGATATTGTGCATGCTCAAAGTCATAGAAACAGAGCACTATTAGTAAAACAAACTTGGACATTGATTCTTCCACCCTTTCATATGTTTTTACAAACCAGCATTCTGAGCTTTGTACTACCTAAGATAGAAAGATATCACAAGTAGATGAAAGTGTGATGTGTTTTATTATTGAGATACATGCAAAACGATTACCTATCACACATGAAGCTTGGACCCGAAGGTAGGGAAATTGCCAGGTTTTTCAGAACAGATGAAAAGAAATCTCAAAGCAACAAAAGGCTAATATTGTGCCTTGTGCAAGACTATAAAAAGCGTTGTATCATAGTTTAATTGGCATTTTTTTTCTTTCTTAGTGGCATATTTAAAAAAAAAGCACACCGTGGGCCGGGCATGGTGGTGCATGCCTGTGGTCCCAGCTGTTCAGGAGGCTGAGGCAGAAGGATGGCTTGAACCCAGGAGTTTAGGCTGTAGTGCAGTATGATCATGCTGTGAATAGCCACTGCATGCCAACCTGAGCAACACAGTGAAACCCTGTCTCTACATTAAAAAAAAATGCATCTTGGATTTGATGAAATATAGCTCCCACAAAAAATTCTGCAAAGCACACATGAATTCCCTACTTTTACAGATGAGAAAGCTGTGGCTCATAGCTGTTAAATAACTTGACCAGTCTCAAAACTACCAAGCCAAAGAATTTGTTATTTTCATGATCCCATACGGATTCCTTAAAACTGTAGGGCAACACAAGTTGGTGGTTCTAGAAAGATATGAATGTTGTATGGTGGCAGCCATTCCGTCTCCTATCTCCAACAAACTTCAAAAATATGAATGAAATGCTGTCACAGGCCCCCCAAACCAAACTCTAACCACCTCGTGGGAGAGCTTTTCGTGGGTCTGGGCCACTTCCCAGGACTCCCTCGTAATCCTGTTCAGAAGGGTAGCTACTTGCGCAGAGTGTCTTATGAGGGCCACATAATTCTACAGAATCAGAGTGACTACTCTGAAATAGGAATAATTTAAAGTAAGAAATATTTTCCAACCCTTGACAGGAGTAGGTTTAGGGAAGACATGCCCAAACTGTCATTTTAAGGTAGTGCATTATACATTCCTTGGCACCTTGCAAAAGAGAGCTATGTTTTAGGTCGCTGCTGCTCGCTGACCCCATGGAAACTCCCGAAGCTTCCTCTCTGTCTTCCTACCTGGGCCAGCACCACTGTGGGGCTGCTGTGGGCAGCAGCAAGAGCCTGCTTCCCTCCTCTTCATTTCCACTGCAAAGATGGGAGGGGAGGATTCTGGACTGCCCCTGCCATCATGAGGGAGACCTCATCACTTCTAACACAGTCCCTCATTTATGTTTGTTTAGTTTAAGAGACTATGCTGAGTGCTTGGGGGCTGTGCAAAGATGCATAAAATATAATCCCTTCCCACGTGAAGTTTCCCTAGCTAGAAGGGGGATAAGGCTTGGGCAGAGTTCCCAGCCATATCTATAAACAGCAATGGGAACTCCTCCCCTCCTCTCTGCACTGCTGGAATCTTGCCCTTCTAAAATGGCTTGCAGGACATCATCCGACAATGCTTTTTCTGTGTGTTATCTCTTAGACTGGGAGCTTCCCGAAGGCAAGGGTGAGGGGGTTAGTTTTTTATTCATCTTTATATCCCCGATGTTTAGCCATCAAGAAATGATGTTTATTCCATTTGTTCATCCATTCAACAAAATCATACAGAAGTTCAGAACAGGGAGAAATCGGCTTTGAGAGGATAGGTAATGCCTTTTTGCAGCAAGTAGCCTGTAAGCTGGCTGTTGTGGAAAAGGTAGAATTTGGGCAGGAGGATGAGAAAGGAAGTAGGAACCATATAAACAAAGCTAGAGCCATAAGGGATAAATTTCATCAAGTGCTGTGTCTGGAATTCACTGTGAAAAGGCCTGGAAGGAGAGATTGTGGTGCTGTCATAAAGAGCCTGGAATATTAGGCCAAGTATTTTTTTCCAAATGGGATACCATTAAATAGAATGCCTCTCCAAGCTGCACTGCTCTGGAACAAGGGTATAGGTGGCTTCTCATTAGAAAAATGTAAATGGGGTTTGTCTTGCTCCTCACAAATGATGTAAAAAGAATGCTACATTAACAACAGACTCCAGGTCCTGTCTGTGATGCTGACAATCCTTCCCAAGGGAGGTGGCAGTACATATAGCTTAGAGCCAGAGCAGGTTCCAGCCTGGCTCCATCGGTTATTAGTGGTGTGACCCAACCTCTCTGTGCTTGAGTTTTCCGCATTTCAAAGTGGAACTGATAATCACATCAACGTCAAAGGTGTTATGAGGCTTAAATGATGCACGTAAACCCTATGGGAACAGTACTTCTTGGCACATAAGGGTTCCACAAATGTTAGCTATCATTATCCCTTCTCTTCTGTGTACCTTAGTTTCCTTATCCAAATGTAGATAATAATACCTGTCCCAGCCCATTTCTCCTGGACCCTGACAGAATAAAATGCAATTAAATGTGTGACAGCAATTTGGAAGTTAAGTGCTACATAGCAGCAAGGTGGTGGTAGGGCTGTTAATTACCATCTCCTTGGCTGAAAGGTGGTCCCAAGAGGCTGGGCTGAAAGGTAGAGAGCTCTTGTCTCCCTGGGCTCTCTGGGCTGTTGGCCGCAGGTGTGTGTATGTGAATGGATTCTCTAGATACAGTACGTCAAGGTGAGGGTCTTAACATTTGACTGATCCAAGATTACATAAAGATGGGAACAGGAAAATTACTAAGCAAGAAATAAGTAAGATTTAAGCCCCACAGCCTTGCAAGCAGTGTAATTTCAAACATCATAGGTCTTGGACATCTGGGCTCTATTACCTAAAATCTCATTAAACCTTCAGCTTCATAATTTTCTGTGTAGAACCTGGTAAATTGCAAGATCTTGCTGATGGCCACCAGCCAGTTCAAGCAATTAATCACAAGGGTCCCCAAGCAGGTTTGTGACTCACGCCAAGTGGATTCTTTAAGGGGAAACTGTGTACACAAAAGAAATAGCCCAATCCACACAGTTTCATAGCAACGGGCTTTGTAGCTCTGCCCACACAGAGACATTATCTGTTATCATTAAGACATCCAAGCCTCATAACTTTTTCCTCAATGGAAATTAGTACTCACCAGCCCAGGGAAGATCTCCAAACCTCATTAACTGTAATACAGATTGTAACCTGCTGAGAGCTGACAGCTCCAGTTTAGACAAAACCAAGCCCTATCTTTTTCCCACTTTGAGCATTTTTTTCATTTGGGGGAACTCAACTTGAACTGAGCTCTTTTTTCTTAAGCTTTTCTGGAATGTCTGGACTGTTTGCATTTGCCCGCGTTCTGGGCCGAAGGGTCAGAACCCACAGTAAACGAACCTCAGAGCCTGTCTTCAGAATCCTCTAGACATAACCCAAGGTGAAAGGGCTCATAACAAAGGAACTATTTCTCATAAGATTTCTTGCTTGATTTTGCCAACTCCAAGGTTTATGTAAACGAGATAATCTTCTGCCCTTCAGAATGTTTATAGAGCCTTTGCTAATTACTGTTTTGTATATGGAGCGATTCTGGGAACATGATAGGGAACAGGGGGGAGACTTGAGCCCTCACTACATAAAGCAGGAAGGGGAAGAGTGGGAAACAAGAATGAATTTACAGTATGAGTAAAAGGATTTGAAATTTCATCTTGCTGTTTAAGTTTCTTCTCTGAAACTTTACTGAATCTGTCTCAGTTTTGTCCTCTACAGAGTGGAGCTATCAAATATAGTAGCCACTAGGCATACAAGATCATTTAAATGTAAATGAATTAAAATTAAATAAAATTTAAAAGTGATTTCCTCCATAAACTAGCTGCCTTTCAAGTGCCCAATAGCCACATGTGGCTAAATGGCTGCCATATTAGAACAGATGTATTAATAGAACATTTCCATCATTGCAAGAAGTTCCCTGGACAGTGCTGCAATAGATGAAGGAACTCTACGGCCTTGCTAATCCAAGTATGGTCCACAGACCAACAGCACTGATATCACCTGAGAGCTTGTAGAACTACGTGATCTGCAGTTTAACAAGATACCCAGGTGCTGCATATGAGAAAATTTGAGAAGCACTGTTCTAAGATACCTTTCCACCCTGAGATCCTACATGGTGAAATTTTATCATTGTTGTTATCAGCATTATTTGTTAATACATTTTTAGCTTGCATCCATTTGAAGTGTCACTAAAAAAAAAAAAAAAAAGACACTTCTACCCCTTGAGACTTGGCATGCAAAAGGAGAAACAGACCTTGTATATTCCTTTAAAAGTGTGCTTTTCTCTTTCTCTTGGTAAAGCTACAGGATCTGGGGAATTTTCTGAATATATTTTTTCTAAAGTAATGAATCTTAAAGAACATTGTTCCAATGAAGAAGCTGTTGGATCAGTCAACAGAGAAGCCCTTGAAATTAAAATAAAATTAAGTAGAGCGAAAGACAAAGAGGAGACTAGATGAATTTTTTTAAAAAAAAGAAAAGGAATGGGAACTTTACTTACTCATGCACTTGGCAAACATGTGGGCACCATGCTCTGTGACAAGTGAGATGAGGCACAGAAGCAGTGGGAGAAATTAGAAAACAGTCCCTGAGGATATAATCTGCCACCCAGTCTGACATTGCAGAGATGGAGGGGAATTTCAATGGCTCCTTGGATTAAACTTCAAGGTATTTATGCTTTCTCATGAGATTCATTGTTGCTTGTGCCAATGGACAGTTTTCTTCTGGAAGGTCCTATGGACGTTTAGAGTGGCTGTCAGAATGTGATGCCTTGAGAAACTTGCCTCTGTCCAGTGCAGAAAATGGAATCACCGAGGTTACCTCTGACTAATTGGCTGTACAAACGCATCCCTGCTGAGAGCATCTGGCCTGATGATACTTTCTCCCAGAAATGCATCATCTCATATTCATGTGGTACAAGGTGATCGTCCACTACTGTCAGCAGGCTTCCAGTGCAGGGTGGCCATTAAGCTGGGTGAGGTTTTGCCATTTTTCTGGGGAAATCATCCCTGGAGACTGAAGTTAATAGATGTCCTAAATGATCACAGAATTTATACAGTTTAGATACCTGCATACACTAAAATTCCTAAACCAGTTCTGATTATAGAACAATAGTATGGCCCCCCCTAACAGATTCTGCTCATACTTGAACTGCTAAATTTATTCATGTAGCTTTCTCCATACATTCATTTATTCATTCACTCATTCAACAAACATTTCATGAGCACCTTTGATATTTCAGACATTCTACTACATACTACAGAAAAAAGAATTAAGACAGACACTCTTTGCCTGGAGGAACTTGAGGTTTAGAGCTGTGGTGCCTAAAGAGAAGTCTTCAGACCAGCAATAGCAGTGTCTCCTACAACATTATCAGAAATTCATTCACAGGCCCATCCCAGACCTACTGAATCAGATTCTCATTTGGGGCCCAGAAAACTGTGTTTCAGCAAGGTCTCCACGAGATTTCTAAGCACAGCAAAATTTGAAAAGCCCTCGTCTAGAAACTGTTACATCAGGTGATTCCAATATGGTAGGATACAGATTCCAATGCAGTGTAATGACACAAATTTGAAACTCCTGAACCCCTCCAACCCCCAGGGCTGTGCAGGACACATTAGTAAGTGTTCAGTGGAATATATGTTGGTTGATGTATGAGGAACCTGTAAAAAGTAAACAGTACTAGGATCATGGAATGTGCCTACATCCCAGGACCTTGAATGGGTTGGACAACTTGCTCAGGTCTTAAAGCACTCCTGTATGCCTCACTCTAAAACCCAGTATTTGGATCACTGCACTATGTTATATCCAGGATTCTTGGTATTTTATTATTTGAAAAGAACATGGTTATAAACCAAATTTTCCTACAGTCTATGCCACTTTTCTCTGTCTGAAGAACAAATAGCTACTATTTAAATACTGGGGGAAAGACGTAGGTGTTTCCATGGACTTTTGCCAAGCTGGCTTCATGAGAATTACCAAACTGCTTGTTACGGAGTTTTCCAGTCCTCCTCTTGGATATATTCTGAAGCAGCAGAAATAGAGAGACAAAATAAAAGTGTTAAGAAGCTCCCTGAGATGAGTCTGATGCAGCCAAGTTTGAGAACCTCTAGTCGAAATGTCATCGTTCTTAAACCCGGGAATCCAGAGACTCAATTTAACACACCACAGTTAGGGTACACTTCGGAGAGGTGTTTGAGCCTCATAGTGTAGAGTGACAGCTTTACTTGGAGTAGAGCAGTAAGTGACCAAATACAATGTCTTTGGGCTTTTTTTTCCTAGGGCTAAGGAAAAGGAGAAAGACAGTTTGCACACAAATGCACTCTTAATCTCTCACTCTCTCAATGTTTGTGGTAGGGGGAGCTTCGCTTGTCACCGGAACCCTTCAAAACTTCCCAGAGAGAGGTGGTCACCCAAGCAACAAGGCCTACAAAGCCAGGCAGCAGAAACACTCCTCTTATTCTCTTACAGTCTCAGAGCCAATCACATTCTCACGGAAACAATAAAACCAAGGGGTGGGAAATAGAAGCCAACTCTTTCCTACCCCACCTAAGGATAAATGGATGTCTGAACATGTTTCCATGGGGACTTAAGACCTCGTATTTCCTGCTTAACACATCTGGAATCAACAGGCCCTTGACATTCCATAACCAGATCGAGAGTCATAGCCTACCCTGAAGGCCACAGCCTGTCTTAGGTCATTTCTAAGTCTGGTTTTCTTCATCTGTGGGCTGAGGGTCATGGTACCTGCCTACTTTGGTTCCTGCAAAGTGGACACAGGTTCTTAGCATGATGCTAGGCACATATCAAGTACTTGGTTAATGTTAGTCCTTACTACCGTGGTTATTATGTTGTTTACACAGATTATTACTCAGCATTCCTCATAAAAACAGCACAAATAGGACACAGAGAGAGAGGGAGAAAGAGAGATTTATCATAAGAAATTGGTTTACATGATTATAGAGGCTGAGATGTCCCAAGATCTGCAAACTGGAGATCGAGAACAGCCAATGGTACAGTTCTAGTCTGAGTTCAAAGGCAGGAGAAGACCAATGTCCCAGCTCAAAGACAGGCAGAAGGAGTGAATTATCCCTCACCCAGCGTATTGTTCTATTCAGGCTTTCATGGATTCAGTGCCTCTCACTTGCATTAGGGGAGGCCATCTGCTTTACTCAGTCTACTAATTCAAGCATTAATCTCATCCGCAAGTACCTTCACAGACACACCCAGAATAATGTTTAACCAAATATCTAGACACTCTGTAGCCCAATCAAGTCGACACATAAAATTAACTATCAGAGACTCATTATGGTTTCCAATTTACTGAGGGTTATGAGAAGTTTCAGGCTAATTCGTATGCATCGGCTGTTTTATTACCCTTAACCCAAGTTCTCTGCCATCCTGATTCCCATCTTGTCAGAGATTCTGACCTCTACCTTCGTGTAGGCAGAGGATAGAGTTTATGCCTTCGTCAAACTCTCAGTGAGCAAACCACCACCTACGCCCAACTCTTGCAGGGCAGGGAGTGACAGACATGGGACCAGTGCCACTGAGAATACACATGACTTCTCCCACCACATGGGCTGGCAGCAGAGTTTAGTTTTATTGCCACATAAATCCTCCTTTGTCCTTCTATCTCCTACCTTCTGCCATACATATTAATTAATTAATTGAGCATACCTGTGTAAATCATCCAATCTTGATTCTTATAATGGCATGCCTGTGAGGGTTTTAAAAGTTAGAAATGATTTAGTATTAGAGGTTTTGATTACATTGAATATAAAATCAAATAAAATGAGCAAATGATGAGGAGAAGAGGGGAGTGAGGTTTGAAATTAGCCTTATTTCCTGTACATACAAGAGGCACAGTTATGTTGGCTTTTATCTTGCCTATTCTGGGAGTGATATATTTGGCTCACAACCAGGAATAGAAAATAGAAACAAGGATCTGTGTCTTCCAAACCGACCTCAGCACTATTGACATTTTGAGCTGGGTAATTCTTTGTCATGGGGGCCATCCTGGACATTCTAGGATGTTTGGCAGTGTCCCTAGCCTCTACCGATTAGATGCCAGTAGTCCCCCCACGCTGTGACAACCAATGTCTCCAGACATTACCAATTTCCCCTAGAGGGCAAAACTTCACCCAGTTGAGAACTACTGCTCCAAACAGGAGAGATTTTACACTGTTAAAAATAAAAGTGTACTAGCTTTTTCTAGGTCAAACATGGCACTCCATGTATAGGATTCATGTTTGATGAAATTCGTTTATACAAACACAGTTACTTGATTTCTCTCCTGCATCCCTAGTGAAGTTAAAGAATCTGTTTCCCTAACATTCATTTCTTGTTGGGTCAGGAAAGCACTGTGGAAGAATAGATTTGGGTTCTAGTCTCAGCTCTATATGTTCTAGCAGTACAGCTGTGACAGCTAATGAAACTGCCCTGGTTTTCCCCAGGTGTGTCGCAGGGGTAATGCAATTCCTACCTCAAAAATGGCAGTAAGGATTCAATGAATGACTGTCTATAGAACCTTACTTGGCACATTGTAGCTGCTCAATTAGTGTTAGTTGTGCTTATTAGCTATTATGCTGAAGCAATCATGGATTTCACTCTTTTGGAGTGTGCATTTCACATCTGATATAAATTGTTCCACATTTAAGTGCAATTCAGGCCCACCTCCAAAGTCCTCAAACTCGAGTTACATGAAACACACCTTCAGATAGAAGATATGGCCCCTTCTCTCTTGGTAGTGAACACTTAACAGCCCTTTTAAAGGGTGAATTTCTGTTTCCTCCCTTCAGCCCATGAGATGTGGGACTGCCTGGATACAAAGTCTTTTTTTCTTCCCCAGACACACCAGGCCCCAACTGCTGGAGTAAGGAAAGGCAGAGCTGGACACACTCAGTCCCAGATCCGTTCTTGAAACTTCTGCCAGGCTGGCCATTGCCTCCCGGGCCAGGAACTTCCTGCCTTTGAAGTGTTTCAAACACTCCTTACCATGGAACTGTCTGTTAATGTCTGCACTAATCTGGGGGAGAGTGGAAGCCAGTGTGTTGTCTGTGGCCTTGGCAGGTGGGAAGAGGGCACAAAGGCTTGTCCTCTGGGCATGTTGTTTCTTTTCCTGCCTCCTAGTTGTAACATTAGAACATGGACATGTTTATATCTCAGATTTCTCAAAGGAATTTTGGGAATTTGTGATAGTAATAACAACACAATAGTAGCTGTCACTTATCAGTTATTTACTGTTTACTAAACACCATGCAAAGTGCTTTTTCCTGTGATCTCATTTTAATATCACAGCAACCCAGTGAGGTGGAGATTATGATTGCTACTTTAAAGGTGAAGAAATTGAGGTTTACAAAAATTTGAATTTTCAGTACCACATAGCTGGTAAGTGGTGAGCCTGGCATGTGAACCCATATCTTCCAGAGCCCATCCTCTTAACCACTGGACTATAATGCTTCCCTTCTCATCCCAGACTCAGACCACTGGGCTACTTATGATGATTGATTCCAAGAATGCCTAAACTAGTAATGTTTGCCCAGCAGAGATTTGAGAAACAGCCCTTTTCTATTTGTTAGCTGCAAAATCCATACATGGAAAGCTCCAGGATGTACATCTTGAGCAGTTATTGGCTGCAGAGAAAGAAACCAGAACAATTCCCGTCTCCACGTGAATGCCTGAGCTGTGGGATTGAATCTCATGCAAAATTAGTAACTACATTAACCCCCCCCCAAAAAAAACTCTTCTCCAACATTTCTTTTTTTTTTTTTTTGTTAATTTCACAACTATTTATTAAGCACTTTCTGTGTACCTGACATTGCCCATTCATTTAGAAAGACACAGAGTAAGACATGGCACCACCCTCAAAAAATTTAGGAGGAACAGTAGATACATTAAAATAAAGTGTTCATTGTGGGTTTGGTGGTAAAAGTTTAAGATGTCACACTAGCACACAGGAGGGAGTCGTTAGCTGTATCTAGGGGGAGAGAAGACTTCGTAAAGAACGTGACATTTCATTGAGGCGGTCTTGAAAGGTGGAGGGGTTGGTGTTCACGAGTGTGAACTAGGATATACAAGGAAGGCATTCTAGGCAGAAGGAAATGAGCAAGACCCCAACCAACCCCATATAAAGAGCTGGAAGGAGACTGGGATGGCTGAAGCATAGGGGATGGAACCTAAAAACTGTTCCATGTAAAGGCCACGTTTCCCCCTTTCCAGACCGGAGCCGTCATTTTGCATTTTGACCTCACGTAGCATTTTTTTTTTTTTTTTTTTTTTTGTGAGACAGAGTCTCACTCTTTTGCCCGGGCTAGAGTGCCGTGGCATCAGCCTAGCTCACAGCAACCTCAAACTCCTGGGCTCAAGCGATCCTCCTGCCTCAGCTTCCCGAGTAGCTGGGACTACAGGCGTGCACCACCATGCCTGGCTAATTTTTTCTATACAGTTTTAGTTGTCCGATTAACTTCTTTCTATTTTCAGTAGAGACAGGGTCTCACTATTGCTCAGGCTGGTCTTGAACTCCTGAGCTCAAACAATCCTCCTGCCTTGGCCTCCCAGAGTGCTAGGATTACAGGCGTGAGCCACCACACCCAGCCCTCATGCAGCTTTTATGTACCTGAAGATGTGATTTCTATTGCAGATAACAGAAGTCTCTAGCAAAATGATACCAGCAGAGCCCATCACTATACAAGTGCAAAAGACAGACTAAGGCTCAGGTTTTACTTTAGCCACCTGCCTTGCACATACAACCTGAGTCGATGGGGACCTCTTATTCCCACATAAAACCCATCTCAACATGGTGACCCATTCAAAAGAAACACAATGCTAACTCCAAAAACGTGGAAAAGCAATGAAGAATCACTGAATGCCATGGAAAGGTGGCAAAGGGGATATTATACCAAGTACGTTCATTCTGGCCATTCCTCTTCCCAGTGTACCAGTCATTATGGCCAACACCAACCCAAACCTCCTGTGTCACTAACTAAATCCCCAATTTGTCTCTGGCCTTTACCTCTGTCTGTATTCATGTCTCACAGGAGTATCTCGCTGTGCTGATATATGTTAATTTAGACTCTGATTTTCTTCCCTGCCCAGTAGGGCCCTTCATTGTTCTGATTTAGCTTAAGGATAAACACAGAATCCTGCTCAGACATGATGGGAAAGGCTCAGAATATTTACACTTTCTATGTAAATCCCTGTCATTCTATGTGTCACTAGAGTGAGACACACCCAAGTTTGAATTCAACTTTGGTCCCTACTAGCTGTGTGACCTTGGGCTCGTATCACCTCAGGGCCTCAATTTCCTTGTGCATAAAATGGGAACAATTCTTCCTTTCCTAAGAAGAGTACTGGACAACCGCAGATGAAAGAGCTTTAAAGTGTAATGGGCTCAGCTTATAACCATGGTTACAAGTGCTATTATATGCTAAGATTAGACACGTCTGCTTTCCATGAGTTACCAGAGGCCCATGTAGAAAACATGGTTATTTAAAGAAACAGCAACTGTGATAAATCTAGTTATCAAGTCATGACGCAGGATCCAAAGTATAGTGATTAATTAAGGCTCATTCTTTATCACGATTATTCCCGTTTTAATTTTATTTTATAGGTTGTTATCATTCTTTTCCAAGGTCTGATCTTAGTGGAAGTCTCAAGAATGGTGTACTGTGTCAGATTCCTAGAAATCAGTATTTTTTGGTTTGCTTTTTCAGGCCGTACTGCTCCCTTGCAGGATGCCCTGAACAGAAGAATGTTACCCACATTGGTTTTTATCCCCCATTTAATAATACTGTAGTGTTTTTTCTCAATGAAACTATAAAGTGCGTGTTTCCGAGGTAATAGTAGTGAGTGAAAACAGTCATGATGCTTTAGTCAGTCAATGCTCATGGGTCAGACCTGCACCCGAGAGCCTAATTTTTGTTGTTTTGCAAAATATGATGACAATAAAAATCCTGGAGCTTTCATTTTCACTTATAGTTCTTTTCTATGCATGTGTAAGTTTTATATTGCAGTATATCATGTTTACCGTGTTGCTACCTAATCATAATTAGTATTATTTTAATGGCCATGTAATCATCCATTTTGCTAACGTACCATGATTTACTTAACCTAAATTTTCAACAAGAGGAGACTGGTTGTTTCCAATTTTTCCTCTAATATAAATAACTTCCACGTTACGTGTTTGTGCATATAGCATCTTTAATATTTTAAGATTATTTCCTTAGGATATACTCCTAGGAATATGCATTTTTAATCTTTTTTTTAAATAAATTGACATTTTCCCAGTTTACAATGCTATTGGCAATGTTAGTATTCTACTTTCATTCCAACTTTATCAGAAGTGTGTATTGATATTTAAAGCACTTACATATTACCTTTGTTTTTTCATTCTCAAAAGTAGCAAGTTTTAATCAAAATTTGCTTACAAATTATGCATTTGTTCATGTTTTAAAAAGTCAGTTAGATTTGGAAACCTAGATAGATGTTTTTTCTTTCACATTAGGAACTCCTACTGTGCTTCTTTTCCCATTGCCCAATAGTCTTGGTGTTAAATAAAACTAATACTGATATTTTTCTGAGGAAAACATTCAATTGCGCTCACATAATTAATTCTTGAGGACCCATGTATAAGGAACTGTAGGGAGTACGCGGGCAAAATGACAGGACAATTAGAGAATTTAAATGAGAAAAATCAGGAAACTATATGTGTGTATCAGCATTCCCAAGGCCAAAAGCAAGGTTGCAATTCAAGTAGTTCAATCTCTGGTCAGACTTTAATGACTTTCACTATCTAATTCCTAACCTGCTCAGCCAATCTGACTTTGCGAAGAGTAAACTCGGGAGCTCCAACCACACTGCTTCCAATATTTCCTGCTACGTTATATCTCAGGAAATCTTCCTGATGAATGAAACCCTCCCCTCCCCGGACCAAAGGAAAAAAAAAAATGCCTCATATCATCCCCAGTCTGATCTTGCACTAGATCAAATAAATGCGTGAACCGCCATAGTATATGAAATGGTTTCCCAAACTGCAGCCCGGTCATAGGGCTGGATGCCATTTCCAGGGATCTGGTTTTGCCCTCCCTTCAAGGCAGCTTTGCCCGTTTCTGAGTTGAGTACCTCCCATACCCTGCCAAATGGTAAAAAAAAATCATTCCATGAGTACACCCCACCATAAATCCATCCTGAGTTGGGTAACCATTATTCTGGCTGGAGCATTCTTTTTGACCTAACGGTGTTACGGTTTGTTTGAGTAAGGTAATTGCTGCATATCAGTGTCTGGGAACATAAAGGAAAGAACTTACCATATTTCCCCCCTTTTCTTCTTGCAGCCTCAGCCGAGGGTTCTCCATAAACACGGTTAGCCTTCCAAGCTGCTGTCCTGCCAGTTGATATGAACATGGCCTGTTCCTCACAGAAAGACTAACTCATGGCACTGCCAGAAGATATCCCTGGAGCATTGACAGATTAACTGGATTAACTGGAAAAACACCCATTCAGTCAAGATTATGGGCTTTGGAAAAATCTTAGTTTGCTGTGGATTTTAAAATGAGGTGCATAATATACAGTGCCAACTTGTTCCAAGTGGTCATTGGCAGACCATTAGCTGGAAAATTGCTTCCAGTTGTCATCACTGTGCATAATACAAGTTCCCTTTGGGGAGCTGTCTGTGCCCTTCACTAGAAGTCCTGTTTTAGCATGGCAAACTACTGGATTATTTTATTATGTGTGCAGATGGCATGATGTTTTAGAAAAAAAAAATTACAGCAGTTCTGCAATCTCAATGGAAGTGTTAACAATATTATGCCCTGGTAGGAATGTAAACATGTCTCGATTATGTTAGTTATGTCTAAAGGTATTCTGTCCAACTCTTAAGCACTTTATATGAGAACGCTATGCCGAGATGCATTAGCACGTTCAGCACATGTGAGAAAACACGTATTTTTCTCTTTTCTTTTATATATCTTTTTTTTTTCCTGGCTCAGACTGTCCAAGACAAAGTTCACTACTAGCATATCCCTAGTGGTTTGTGGTAGGTTGATGTAAATATGGCCACTATACTGTTAGACTTGACCTTTTGACACTTTACTGAACAACTGGATCAATTGTAGCACCACAGGGAAGCAGAAGGCGGCCTGGTGATTGCAGTATCTCAGCTCTTGGCTCCTTACACCTAGGTACAACTTACCACATGCACATACAGATACTCAAATATAGGAGGATTCTATTTGGCTAATGTACATATTCTCTCATTCTGTAGAAGAGTTCTTCCAGAGGAAAAAAGGGAGTGGCTTTCTTATAATCAAAGACCATAGTGGGTGAATGGTAAGGACAACAGAATGCGGTTTTCCTGTGTGATCCGACTTGAACTTGAACACTTGGGAATAATTTCTAGGTCAAGTTTAAATCACAATTCTCTGAAGAGAGAAAATATCAAGTGACCCCACTGTGTGCCTACAAAAGGAAAATGTCAAGTCCCACACTAGGTTCCTTCCTCAGTATAGAACCTTCCCCTTTTAATCCTTTCTGGGATTATACCCATGACTAATTATTTTTTTACTGGGTCTTACAACAAAGCACAGTCCTGGGAAACCTGTCAACTCATTTATTGCTTGTCTTTGAGCATTAGAGAAATGTTCATATTGACTGACCCTACATAACGCTGCAGCATTTTTTTCCTCAAAATATAAAGTTGGCTGAATCAAAAACTCAGCAAAATATGTTCTGTATCCCCACTGTCCCAGCCTGGGACTGAAAAGCATCGGAGGCTTTTCTTTAAAATGTATGTAACAACTTCTGGAACATTCCAGCACAAGCCAGCTTGGCCTTTTAGGGTGTCTCCAGGTACATATTCATTGTCTGCCTCCTCTCAGGGTCTCAGGAAACGCACAGCCCATTGGAAGGCACCTCTGCCTGAGATCTGGAAACCTGGCAGGGAAGGGGAAAGATCCAAATGTGATTTGGGTGAGTCACAGCAGGATGACTCACCACAGCCTATCAGGCTGTAGAGCCAGAGAAGGGGACTTCCCAGAGGGAAGTCAGAGGAGTTTCGGTTACCACCAAGCTCCAGCCTTTCAAGAGGTCAACACTGGGACCCCCAGGCCCTCAGTAGGCCATAATTTTCTACAAATCTAGAGTTAGGAGACCAAATCCTGGCTGCCAGAACCACCCCTGGATGTAACATTCCAATTTCCCTGCCTATCTGGTGAGGTCCAGCTCCAGCAGCAGGGCTTTCTCCTCCTTCCTTCCTTCCTTTAGCAAATGTGTGTTAAGCATCTACCAGTAATATGCCAAGCATTGTGTGGGGTGACAACAGTGTACATGGCATTCTCGCTGCCCTTGTGAAACTGTCTACTCTTCCCAAACACTATCACCCCACCTTTTCCACAATGAAATCTTAATTCAGACAGGGAGTTCACCCTCTGCCAGAGTAATCCAGGAAAATCCTCGGGGAGTAGGGAGCAGCAGAAGAGGTACCAAGCCACAGATTTGTACCTTTCATGTACAGCCCATCCTTCCAGGGCTGAGCTGGTTAGAGCTTCCCAAAGCAGCTCTCAGTTGCCTTCCTTGATATCTACCCCGACCCCTAGATTCCCATCCTTTATACAAGCACAACCATTCATCACCATGCTGAATTCTCTAAAGCTCTAATGCTATAACTGTTTCCTGGGAACACAGAATTGAGCCTGATGAAGCCTAAAGAACTATTGCCAGGTGCTGAGATATTGTAGCTGGGATTAACTGGTTTAGCCAGGGACATTCTGAGACTACTGTTAACTCCTTTGGGAAAATGGACATGCAGATGTTCACTAAATGGTGGTTCATTGTTACTTTGGCCTTTGCAAAATATTCTGAACAATTAAATAAGTAGAGTCTCCTAGGTTGGGGTTGTTTGTTTGTTTGTTTTCTTCGAGCCAAAGGAGTCCTGGAAAATTATTGAAAGATGTTGGGTGAGGATGCAGATGAGAAAACAAAACAGCAAAACAAAGACCATCGAAGAGCCCAGTTGAAGATGGCATCTCTAAAAGCGCCTTAATGCCTGGCACGTACCACATATTTGCATATGAACTGCTACTGTTTTCCAAACTGTCAACCTCTGTTTGAAATCATTTTGGGGGATAGTTTTAGCAACATGATGGCATAAAATCTGAGCCGTCAGGAGCTAAACCGGCAAAACGGAGAAATGACTTTATTCCGTTTTGGGCTCCTTTACTATACAGTGATCCTCTGATTTCCCATGGTTACTTCTGGCCATGCTATACCATCCTCCCAAGATGTGTGTGTGACATTTTACCTCCCAGAAATTCAGAAATGGCAGTGGTGAGTTTTGTTTAGTAGGAAACAAGAAATGGGGAGATAAGAGAAATATTTTGATGTCTGAGGACTGTCAACCGTTGATGCTTAACTTTTCCTTTTATTAAACCTGTGCTACACCTTTTATTAAAAGGCTGACACCCACGCTTGTGCAGGAAAAGCACTCTTGGGAATGAACATAAATGAATAATTATCAGACTCTCTACGGTGCCAAGGGGATTAGCTTGTTCCAGCTCCAGAACTGAATATTCAGAGCATTGGTGGTTCTGCAAGCTTGAAAAGGAAATCACTTCAGTCGTCTGAGACATACCTAGGGGACAGAGATCCTATCAACCATCTTTATGGGAAATGGCGTACCTTCAAATCCCTGCTCAGGCTCTGTGAGGTGTATACCCGCAGGTTTGACTTCTACCTCCAGAAACCAGGCGAACGTGCCAGATTTCTCTCCAGAGTCACCTCTGAGCTGCTCAGACAGAGACCAACAGTCCCTTAGTTCTGAGGAAATTCTGCCATTTTTAGCATTCAACAGGAAAAGGAATATCAACTGTATGTGAGCATATAAACTAAAGGTAAAATCCTCTAATGACTTCCCCCTTGTTACTCGCAAATGTTTTTATCTGAAAATGTCACATAATTGATGTTGGATAGGAACAATAAAAGTCTCAAGGAAGTGAAGTTTTCAAGACCCCCTTAGCACTTTAGTTTCACCAAAACCTCCTCTTCCCAGTACATTAACAACTTCATTCTTTACAACGTTTTCCTCTATATTCTTTAGAGTAATTTCGTTACTTGACAACAAGACTTTCCGACTGCCATAGACTTTTTTAAAAACCTGATCTTTGAAAATGACATAAATTTCTTTATTACTTAAAGGCTGTTTTTATGCACCTCTCCCACAGCCCCCTTCACTCCACTTTGTTTTGTTTGGGTTCTTTTATTCCCCCCATTTCTCTCTCTTAACACAGGGACGTGGGTAGATTTCAAGTATTCTGTAGAACTCAAACATAAAAACATAGTTATCACCTTTTTCCTCCCAGTTCTGACTAATAATTCCTTCTTAAGCTTGATCTTGGTGAAAGCTTGTTGCCCAAAGAGCAGCGGGGCATGGATTTCCATCCCAGGTGATGACTGGTCAGCGCTGATCAAAACCAAGCTCTGTGATCAGGAAGGAGGACAGACCAGCTGATGTTTCTTTTCAGGGCACCACTAGGGACTCTATTTCAAAGATAGGCAGGTTCTGCCCCTTAGTCTACTTAGATCTGCATCTAATCCTGAAGCCAGAGAATTCTCTTACGAATTCTGGTTCATCAGTGCACGCGATTCCTGGTACCACTGCATATCTTCTAGGGAAGAGGGCCATGTTTTCTTCATTTTACTCTGGTGACGTTTGGGGAGACAGGGAACATTCTTTTGAAGCCGTGGGAAGCTTGAGGGAAAGCTGGCCAAGGTCACAGGAAGGTTCCTCCATATCTTAATAAAAAGAACAAAATAGATGCTTCTCATTTGGGAAGATGGCTAAAGTGGTGATATTAGTACCAGTGGCCTCTGCCCAGCACCTTGGCTCTGCAAGGAAAATTCTGGGTGGGGGCAAGCACTGTTTCTAAAAGCTAAAATTTTTTAGGGTGGAATTTACCAGTGACAAACGTAAAGGTGCCATCAGGCATGGGGCCACATTTGGACCTCCTGCCCAGCAGCAAAATGACTGAGAAATGACTTGTATGAAACAGCAGAAAATTAATGTAAAAGACTTTGTAGAACTGAAGTTTGATTTGCCATGTAAGGCTATTTAAAAACCCTAAAGCACCCCAAACATTCTTACTTCAGAGCCTTCCACCCCCAATTAAATCAAGCACGAGAAGGCACCCAACAGCCTGCACCTAATAGTATGTAAAAGTAGCCACATGACTTACATTACATGGCCATTGGCTGGTTGACACATTAAGTGTTGTAGATATTTAGACATTATTTCTGATCATAAAAATTCTTTTCATATTTTGGAGCCAATGGTTTAGGAGTTTTGTTGCTATTGTTTTCCAAACCTCAGATATTACCAGGAGCCTTAGAAAGGCTCTTAAACCCAGGCCATTTTGCCTCCTGTGCAGCATTAGAAACAGCCCTGCTGATGAGAACAAGGAGGCTATTAAATTAATCCAAAGCTGGAGATAGTAATACCTAAAACAATTAAAACACTGAAGACTCTGCTGGTTGCCTTCCACATTGTTTATAGCCTTTTAAAATCCGGTCATTTGGATCAAAGGAAATAAGCAGTTGTTTTCACGTGGTTTTACCACATTAGCGCACACATAGCTGCCACATGTGGAATTCTAAGCCTGGGTTGATATGAGAACAAACAGATATGTTTTTGTGTGATTGTATTTAATCACCACCCCCTAAATTTTGTAAAAATATATTTGCATACTTTGTGCTAAAAGAAAAAAAGTTAAAAACAGGAGACTCTTATTAGATTATTTCGCTTGAGGTAGGGGAAATGATTTAAGATAAACTTGAAGAAAAATTTGCTTGCCATTAAATGCTTCAAGCACCCGGGGGTTGGGCCTGTCCCATTCACAGACTGATGGTGGTCTTCTCCCCTCTCCTCAGAGGTTAGCCTGGCCTCTAAAATAGCACATATACCACAAAAACACTTTTTAAGCTCTCTCTAGACTCCCCGTCCAGGCATAATTCCAAAACTATGATTTGGAGTTTGAGCACGGCTGTGGTCCTTGGTTCTATGATCCCTAAATCAATTCTAAGTCTTCATATGTATTTCCAATATTTCTTTCCAACCACAATTAAGTGCATTTAGTCTGTTTGCCTTGCCAGCTGCCTGCTGACTCTGTGGCAGTTTTGACAATTCCTCTGCCTAGATCCCACACAGAGCATTTGAGAGAAGACTAAGGATGCTTCCCCACATGCCAGTTGCAGAGGTTTTGAAGTTCATGGCCTAGTTCTTTTCCACATCAAAAAGGCCTCTGGTTACAGGTGGAAACCTTGAAGAGAATGTGGGGTGGGGGAGGATATTTGTGTCTGAATGCTGGAACCTTTGTCTTTTTCATTCTTATTCAACTCCCACTTCAGATCACCAGGAAGGGAAGCCTGTTCCTTGGGTGTCAGCGCCCTTGTGGGGACAGGCGGGGTGCCACTTGCTTAAACTACCCCCATAGGTGATTTTAAGACTCTCTGGGGACTCTTCATGGTTTCTCCACCGTTACCTTTCCTCTACCAGTAGCAAAATGCTGTCTTTACAAGGCCACACTTGAGAAGACCATGGTTTGACTGGCGTGAGCAGCTCACATCACAAGAGCTGAATGACACCAGGCCCTTGATGTTGCGCTGCCTCAGTCCGGACTGGCTCAGAAGTAACTAGTGTGCTGAAAAGCCAAGCCGGCATGCGTGCTTTGAAGCCAATTCCACTGGAACTCTCATATCACTAAATCACACTACTGGAGTTTCAGTAAATCTAATTGTTTAGTATCATTGGCACTAAATTAAATAGCATTCCACAAAATTTTAGAAAAGCTCAATATTGTAACAGAATTTCATATTAGCCATAAAAAGCACCTGAGAAGAGAAAATATTGATCTGTTGTGGTTTCTATTCTTGAGTTATTCTTAGGACTTTATAGAGATTGGCACTGTTCTGATAAAACTGAAGAAAGTGTTTTGAATTTAAGAATGCTGGAATAGAAATCGCCCATCTCTCTGGGCCTCTACTTGTCTGCTTAGGATGCTATCTGTCCCTCCTTAGCAGATGGGGTTATTGGAGGCTAAAACGAGCTAAGGGAAGAAGCTGTCCTGTACCACCAATGTACTGTATGTGTAATTGTCATGGTGAGCTGGGCTGTGGGCCTTATTCAACAGTCCCTTTCCCATACTTGAGGTTTTCTTCTCAAAG
>RJWJ010027775.1:0-21927 GCA_004363605.1 Indri indri
ACTAAGTGTTTGAAATTAGATGTGTGTTTTATACTTATAACACAACTCAACTTAGATTAGCTTTATATCAAGTGCTCAATAGCCATGTGTAGCCAGTGGCTACTGTATTAGACAGCATGGTTTTAGAGGTTTATTTATTTATCCATCCTCTCTTTTCCTGCAACCTATCAAGAGATATGGTCTCTTGAATCTTTTTCAATACTAGAGACTCAATATGTGCCTCTAATATTATATATAAGGTGGAATTTTAAGATAAGAGATTTGGATGTAATACTATCCTGTCCTTTGTAAAAACAAATGGAAATACACTTTCTCATTTTTTTTCCAGTTCGACATCTACAATTCTCCTTTGCATGTGTTACCCCTCCTTCAATTAAGATTTCTCTTTTTCTCTTATCATATACAAATAAATCTAATCTGATATAACTTAACTCTAGTTTTTCATTCCATTGTCCATCTATAAATTTACTCTTTCAATCTTTGGAAAGTCTTTACCTGAATGGCTTCCAAGTCTCTTAGTTCTCTTAATTTGAAATTGATTCATAATAAACTGGAGCCAGCATCTTACTCATCATACCTGCTTATGAAGTTGTACTGAAGCATTTACTATACATCATTACGTATAGAGTATATTATAATTTTGAAATTTTTCCTTTGTATTATGATTAAGATATTACCTTTTATTTTCTTGAAGTTATGAGCTTTGGTAGGTTATATTTTCTCTGAGTTTTATTCCAGGATAGTAAAAGTTTTGTTACCAAACATTTGTTATTAATGTTTGCTGGGTTGTGTACTGACCTAGATCATTCTTATTTAATAAGGAAACCAAGGATCAGACAAAAGAAGAACTTTCTTAGGGTCTATGATTCTAAGGGTTTCCTTTTTAGTCTAGTGTTAACAAAAGATATGTGAATTTTACCAATCAGGATAGGATCTATAAGGGGTCAGCAAACTACAGCCACCTGTTTTTTATAAATAAAGTTTTATTGTAACTCAGCCATGCCCACTCATTTACATATTACTATGTAGTGCTTTTAGCACCTAATGGCAAAATTGTGTAGTTGCTACAGAGACCTTATGACATGCAAAGCTTAAAATATTTATTCTCTGGACCTTTACAAAAACTTCTGCTGACCCCTGGGCTAGGTTATATTGTGGTAACCAGCAACCCCAACATCTCAGTGCTTATAAAAGGTCATTTCTTTCCCACACACGTCCATCATAGGTAGGCTGCAGCTCTAGTTCTTCCACCTTCACTCTGGGAATCTAGGCTGACGTATCCACCTATATCTGAAATATGGCTGGTGTAGGGGCAGAGAAAAAAAGAAGTGTGAACCACCAACAGGCTCTTAGAGTTTCTGTCTAGAAGTAACATACACATCGTTTCTATTCCTATTTCACTGGCCAGAGTGGGGTGACGAAGTATAATTCTTCCCCGGGCAGGGGCAACAGATATTTGTGAATAAGAGTCCACCATACTGTTCACTATCAAACACTATGTATGCAAGTAGGTTATAAAATCCTGGTGGAAGCCAGGCGCGGTGGCTCACACCTGCCATCCTAGCACTCTGGGAGGCCGAGGCAGGAGGATCACTCAAGCTCAGGTGTTTGAGACCAGCCTGAGCAAGAGTGAGACCCTGTCTCTACTAAAAATAGAAAAAATTAGCCAGGTGCAGTGTCACATGCCTGTATTTCCGGCTACTCGAGAGGCTGAGGCAGGAGGATCACTTGAGCCCAGGAGTTTGAGGTTGCAATGAGCTAGGATGAAGCTACTGCACTCTAGCTGGAGCAACAGAGTGAGACTCTGCCTCAGGAAAAAAAAAAAAAAAATCCTGGCTGGTGGAAAGAACTGTTGTTCACTGCTTTGCATACTAAACAAGGAACATTCTTTGACCCTGGAACAGGAGGAACTGATGACATGTGCCCAGCTGGATTTCATGATTGTTGTGAATCAGTAACTGCTGTGTGCTGTTCTCTGGCTTGGTAAATGATGGTGTCTAATGTGGTTATCTTATTCCTACCTCACACTGTATATTGAATGTGTGGAGGAAAGATAACTCTAACTAGCCCCGCATTTTTTTTTTTAAGCCTGCATCTGAAGAGCCGCACCTGAGGAGCCTCTGCCACATTGGACCTGATTTAGATGATGAGATCCTAGACTTCACACCAATGCCTTAATGGGATGAGCCCTTCGGGGGAGGGTGGGAGTGTATTTTATATGTGGGAGGATGTGAATTGTTGTGGCCAGAGAAGTGACAGTGGTAGATTGATTCCAAACGTGACTTTCATCAGTTTCTTCCCTCCTTGTACACACATGCCTTTCCTCTTAACAAGAGGTAAAATCTACTTTCCTATTCCTAGAATCTGAGCTGGCTTTAGGATTTGCTTTGACCAAAACAATATGGTGGAAGGGACACTGGCAGTTTCCACTTGATGCCCTCTTAGCCAGGCACCATGTAGGAATGTGAGTAACCTGGGACTCCCATACTGGGAGGAAGCCCAAGCTAGCCACGTGGAGAACAAGACCACGTGAAGGAGCATGGAAGCACCTCTGGCACAGCCCAGTCCAGCTGTCAGCTGCATGGAACTGAATGACCCCAGCCATTGTCATGTGGAACAGAAGCACTGCCCAGCCAAGCCTGGACTTCATTCCTGACCCACAGAGTCGTAAGAATAGTATATTGTGGTTGTTTTAAGCCACTGAGTTTTGGGGTGGTTTGTTAGGCAGCAAGAAATAATGATTCTCTGAATGGCTCAAGGCATTTCCCTGCAGGAACGTATACTATTACCTTTGATAAAAAAAAAAAATTATACGGTTGACCCTTGAACAACATGGGTTTGAACCTCAAGGGGCCACTTACCCGTGGATTTTCTTCCACCTCTGCTATTCCTGAGACAGCAAAACCAACCCCTCCTGTTCTTCCTCCCCAGCGTATCTGATGTGAAGATGATGAGGATGAAGATCTTTATGATGATCCACTTCCATTAATGAATAGTAAATGTATTTTCTCTTCCTTATGATTTTCTTAACATTTTATGTTAACATTTCTATAAGTAACATTTTCTTACTAGTCAACGGTAAGCTATTAGTAGTTAAGTTTTAGGGGAGTTAAAAGTTATACTTGATGGCCAGACATGGTGGCTCATACTTGCAATCCTAACACTCCAGGAGGCTGAAGCAGGAGGATCACTTGAGGTCAGGAGTTTGAGACAGGCCTGAGCAAGAGTGAGACCTGCCTGTACTAAAAATAGAAAACATTAGACTGGCATTGTGGCACGTGCACCTGTAGTCACAGCTACTCAGGAGGCTAAGGCAGGAGGATGATGGTGCCACTGCACTCTAGCCAGGGTAACAGAGTGAGACTTTGTCTCAAAAAAAAAAAGAGTTATATGTAGATTTTTGACTGCTTGGGTGGTCTGTACCCCTAACCTCTGTGTCATTCAAGGGTCCACTGTAATTGCTCCCTGAGAAATTTCTCTTACTGTAGATCAGACTAAGTTTCTCATTTTATAGGACAAACTTTCCAACATGTGTATAAAAACTTAAGGATCAAATTTTAACCACATATTCTGCATCATCCCTAAAATTCTGGCAGATAGACTGCAAAGCAAGGGCTAAGTCAACTTTGCCAGAAGACAGCCTTAAATAGCTGAACCACTTCCAGTGATCATGATATACATGCAAACTACAGTATAAAGAACCACGGGCCTCAGCAGGCTTCCAGGCCAAGACTGGACTGCATGCCAACACATCCATTCCAGCTGGGGAACTGGGTCCTCAAAAGGAATTCTGAAGGAAGACCTGCCAAGCCCATTTGTTCAGCCTTATGAAATTTTTCTGACCACTCCCATGGCTGTCCTTTTTACAGACCACCCACATGGATACACACATCTCACTGTAAGCCTGCCTGGAGACAAGACACAGCCAGATCGAAACCACTAAAAACTAGGTACTCAGGAATCCTCTGCAAATCACAAGTACCAGTTAGGAACACAGTATGCTGAAAGAGAACCCCTAAGTTTTCACTGCTCCATGGTGACGCTAGCCTGGAAAGAGAAATGGTGTTCATAACTAAGAGATCCTCATGGAGAAGTCTTCTTGGAGATGCAGAATAAATAACCCTGGGACTAACTGTGTGAACTGAGAAAACATTGAGCGAATCTTTTTTTTTTTTTTTTTTGAGACAGAGTCTCGCTCTGTTGCCTTGGCTAGAGTGCCGTGGCATCAGCCTAGCTCACAGCAACCTCAAACTCCTGGGCTCAAACGATCCTCCTGCCTCAGCCTCCCAAGTAACTGGGACTACAGGCATGTGCCACCATGCCCGGCTAATTTTTTCTATATATATGTTTTTAGTTGTCCAGATAATTTCTGTTTTTAGTAGAGACAGGGTCTCGCTCTTGCTCAGGCTGGTCTCGAACTCCTGACCTTGAGTGATCCACCCACCTCAGCCTCCCAGAGTGCTAGGATTACAGGCAAGAGCCACCGCGCCTGGCCCACTGAGCGAATCTTGACTGTAGAATTTGGTTTGCTGCTGCCCACCGGCAAAGTCTTCCTTCCACCCACTCAACTTCTCCATCATATAGTGATGAGGAACAATACTCCCTAGAAAGGTGTATTCGTGGCCCTGTGAATGCTTACGGGTGAATATGTGGATTTGTCTATGCAAAGAGGGAGAACAGGATGAGGAAAGCAGTCCCTCTGTAATACAGCAATGCTGCATATCACGCAGGAAAAATCTCTATCATCAAAAATATCCTTAATGTTTTACTAACTTGCACAAATACTGGAAGGCCCTTATAAAGATGATAAATACGGTATTTTCTTGGACAAATAACTGACTTCTGTCAAATAAATATTACTACTTCCTTTCAAATAGCCTTTTAAAAAAAACTTTGTATTGGAATACTCTAAACACGCACAAGAGTGACCAGACTAGTATAATGACCCCATGCATTCATCACCAAATTAAAACATTTGTTGATTCATCATCAGTCTGGTTTCATCTATACCCCTGCCTCCTATCCTCTTGCCCAATATTATTCTGAAGCACAGCTCATATATCTTTTCATATAAATATTTTAGAATGTATTTCTAAAAACTAAGAATTATTATTATTTTTAGAAGTGGGGTCTCTCTATGTTACCCAGGCTGGAATGAACTCCTGAGCTCAAGTGATCCTGCTATCTCAGCCTCCTGAGGAGCTAGGACTACAGGTGTGTGCCACCTCACCCAGCCTTAAAAACTAAGAATTGTTTTTAAAACATAACCACAATGCCATTCTCATATGTAAACAAACAAACAAACAAACAAACAAAAACTTCCTTAGTATAATCAAATACTCAGAATACACAGTTCCTCAATGGTCTTTCTTTTCAGTTTGTTCAAATCAGGGTTCAAGTAAGATGTATATTTTGCAATTGGTTGAAATGTTTGTTTCTTTTCATCTATAGGATTTTTGTTATCCTTTTTTCCTTGTGATTTTTTGAAAGAAACAGTATCATGTGTCTACACAGTTTTGTAATCAAATAGCCCTTTTGAAATGTGTTCACTTCTGTGCCCACTGCAGAGTGTCACAATGCCTCATCTTCCCTACTTGTGCCATAGGGTTCTCTGACCACAAGGTTTATTGCTGACCACAAGGTGATTTTGGAGGAGAATCTGAGGTTTTACTCATGGATAAAAGGATATCTCTATTTTCATGGGTTATGGGACTGGAGCATGACGGTCCCAGCCTCTGTCTGGTGAGCACTCCCTTCCTTCCCGTAATGCATGTGCTACAAATAGCAAGGTCTTGTTTTCGAATTCAGAGTCCAGGGTCACAGTTCCGTAACAGTTTACCACCAGTTCACAATATAAGGCCTTGAACTTTTCTCCAGAGTAGTCCTTATGTCCCCACACTCTCCCTAAAACAGCCCACATTTATTAAGCATATAGCAAGCACAAATTTCAGTTCACCAATTTCTTTTTCAAGAAATAAAACTTCATTTTATCTGTACCTTAAATTCTGTTATTTCTGTAGTATGGCCAAAACCAATCTCGGTCAGCCTGGGGATCCAGCGTCTGTTCTTCAGTGTGGCTTCTCGCCACGCCGTTGTTGCCATCCCTCCGCCGTGGCATTGCAGAGCTGTGTCTCCCACGCGGTCTTCGGTCCCCGCTCCATGCTTTGCCACCACATCTTCCTTTGATCCCACCCAAGTAGCTTCCTTGAGCCCAGTTCTCCTTCAGCTACTTCTGTGCCCGTCTCAGGCGCAAGGGGGTCATTCGGCATCTCCAGTGCCATGCACTGTCACAGGGACTTCAAGCTGCTGTCTGAGGCTCTGCCGGCCAAGCTTCTCAAAGTCCTCTGGGCATCAGAACACTGTGTGCTGGGCCCTACTCCCAAAGTTCCTGATTCAGTGGATTTGGGGCAAAGCTAGGGAATTTACATTTCGAACAAGCTTCCAGGCGATGCTGGGGCTAAAAGTCTGGGGACCAGACTTTGAGAACTAGGAGCCTAGACTTACCACATAGCCATTTATTTTCTGGGGCACTAACCAGAAAGGAGGTCACCCCTGTACATTCACAAACAAATTGTAAGTCCCATTATTTACTACTATTTATTCCTTATTCCCCCAGAGCTTAGCTTAGTGGGAGAGTGGGTAGACAGGGCTCATGCTTTGTGAAAGACCCAAAATATCTATGTCTTCCTCAATTCTCCTCTTCCCCTTTTCAGAGCCTCTTTCTCTAAACCATGGGTCGGCACATCTTTTCCATAAAGTTCCGGGTAATAAATATATCAGGCTTTGTGGGCCATACAGTTTCTTTTACAACTACTCAATTCTGCCACTTGAGTACAAAGGTGGCCATAAATAATAAGTGAATAACATGGCTGTGTTCCAATAAAAGTTTATTTATGGGCCGGGCGCGGTGGCTCACGCCTGTAATCCTAGCACTCTGGGAGGCCGAGGCGGGTGGATTGTTTGAGCTCAGGAGTTCGAGACCAGCCTGAGCAAGAGCGAGACCCTGTCTCTACTAAAAAATAGAAAGAAATTATCTGGACAACTAAAAATAAATAGAAAAAATTAGCCGGGCATGGTGGCCCATGCCTGTAGTCCCAGATACTTGGGAGGCTGAGGCAGAAGGATCGCTTGAGCCCAGAAGTTTGAGGTTGCTGTGAGCTAGGCTAACACCACAGCACTCACTCTAGCCAGGGCAACAGAGCCAGACTCTGTCTCAAAAAAAAAAAAAAAAAAAAAAAAGTTTATTTATGGACCCTGAAATTTGATTTTCATGTAACTATTTTTCTCATGTTGACTTTTTTCAATCATGTAAAAATGTAAAAACCATTCTTAGCTCACAGATTTTACAAAAACAGGAAACAGACTAGATTTGGCCCACTAGTTGTAGTTTGCTGACCCCAGCCCTACATCATAATTTCTGCACAACTTTTTCCAAATTTGAAATCTGGCTTTTTTAGGAATGGAACTTGGCAGCAACTTACAAATACATGGTCTGTCTCCATATCGGCTTACAGCAAGAAATAGAGATAACTTTTGGCTGGGTGTGGTGGCTCACACCCATAATCCTAGTGCTCTGGGAGTCCAAGGCAGGAGGACTGCTTGAGGTCAGGAGTTCAAGACCAGCCTAAGCAAGAGTGAGACCCCCTATCTTTACAAAAAAATAGAAAAATTAGCTGGGCATGGTGGCGCATGCCTGTAGTCCTAGCTACTCAGGAGACTGAGGCAGGAGGATCACTTTTGTCCAGGAGTTTGAGGTTGCAGTGAGCTAGGAGGAAGCCACTGCACTCTAGCCAGGGTGACAGAGAAAGACTGTCTCAAAAAAAAAAAAAAGATAACTCTTACATCTCATTTTAACTGCTGGATGAATGCGTCTAGAACTATAAGAGCTACATTCTCACTTATTTCAAACACTATTATTATAGATGAGATGGGGCCTTGGGAGAATTATGAAGACAGCAAAGTAACTCATCATGGTCCACATTCTACAGTAAAATACTTGATGTTGATAAAGAACTAAAAATCTCCAGCTCCCCCAACTTTTTCATGTGGAAAAAGACACCTAATATTACATAGTATGTGTTTCCATTTACGTGAAGTTCAGAGAGGCAATCTATGGTGATAGAAATCAAGAGTATTTGTTTTGTGGGGACTGAAGAGGGAAAGTACCCAAGCATTGACTGGAAAGTGGCAGGGGAATGAGGGAACTTTTTGGAATGACAGAAATACAGAAGATTCTCTAACGCTGTCGTTTTGTTCAATGTCATTTTATCATAACATCGATTAAAGAAAAAAATGGCTTCCCACCTGAGGCCGCTGTCTGTGCAGAGTTTGTACTTTCTCCCCATGTCTGAGTGGGTTTTCTCCAGGCACTCCATTTTCCTCCCACACCCCAAAGATGTGCACATTAGGTGAATTGGCACATCCAATTGTCTCAGTCTGAGCGAGCGTGGGTGTGGGTGTGAGTGTGTCCTGATGGAAGGGTGTCCTGTCCAGAGTTGAGTCCCACCTTGCTCCTGTCACTCAGATTCACCAAAAATTGGATAAATAATTATCGTTTCCGTTAATCTTTCTTAAGTGTATGTAGAGCTCGCATCTATTTCTTTTCTTCCTTTTTTTTTTTTTTTTTTTTTGAGACAGAGTCTTGCTCTGTTGCCCGATAGAGTGCTGTGGTGTCAGCCTAGCTCACAGCAACCTCAAACTCCTGGGCTCAAGCGATCCTCCTGCCTCAGCCTCCCAACTCACGTCTATTTCAATATTTAATATTAGAAGCATTTTGTGTCTTTATTTAGAAGTTTGGTGTTGTTTTTGTGACCAGAAATATGCCGGACGAACTTAACTCTTGTTTATACAAATTCACCTATGCTAAAATTGGTTTCATCATACATCATTTCGCTTAAAGTCACAGTTTCCAAGTACCTCTTGACGACATTAAGAACTTACTGCATTCTAAAGCTTCATTGGCTTGGTAGTTACCCAAGTGAATACAATTGTCAAAACTCATAGAACAGTAGGCCTAAGATCTATGCATTTTGTTGTATATAAATTATACCTCAATTTAAAAATCATAGGAGAAGAAGGCTGCAGGCCCTGCAACCATGCATCACTGATCCCTCACTGCAAGAGGCATCTCCACTTTGGCTGAGGGAAGCATGGGAACAGGCTCTCGAGAGCACTCTGACCGTAGCTGGTGTTCCGGAGCTTCTTCCTTCTTCAAAGGCCTAGAGGTGCCACAGTGAAGGGAGGACGAGTTTGGAGAATATCAAGCAGTGCTGTTGTCAAGCAATGCAGTTTTGCTGGACCACAGGGTATGTAAAGGGGAAGACTGGGAACCAGAAATGGCAAGGAGATCCTCAAACGCCAGGCTGAAGAGTTTAATCTTTATCAGAGGCAATGGAGCCTGCTGGAGGTTTTGAGCAGAGACTGCTTCTCAAATAAATGCCTTCTTGAGGGTTTCACTGATTCCCCTAAATGAATCCTTCTCAATGCCTTTCGGAACTCAGAGGAATTCACAAAACCTGTTAGTGAAAGCTCCTCCTCCTGAATTCTATCAAACTCACAGCCTTTGGTCCTCTGATGGTCAGTAGGAGCATGCATGGTTGCTGTTAGCTTCGGATTCTGACTCATTTTATCCTTTCCTAATACCGGCGAGATGCTTTCATGGAAATGTTCCAGAATATCTTACTTTCTGGCTCCATTTTTCTTATCTCCTATTCACTCCTCATGCTCTGCAATCTTATTTCCCATTCTGCTATACTTCTTAAATCACTCTCACACAGAACACCAATTCTTCTATTTAGGACTCTGTATATCTATTGCTGGGGTTTTTAATTTTTAATTTTTTTACTATATCTATTGCTATGTTACAAATTACCCCAAAACTTAGTTTCCAAAAAACAAGGATAATCTGGCCAGGCACAGTGGCTCACACCTGTAATCCTAGCACTACGGGAGGCCGAGGCAGGAGAATCACTTGAGGCCAGGCGTTGGAGAACAGCCTGAGCAACATAGCAAGATCCCTGTCTCCACAAAAAAAATTTAAAAATTAGCCAGGTGTAGTCCCAGCTACTCAGAAGGCTGAGGCAGGAGGATCACTTTAGCACAGGAGTCTGAGGTTGCACTGAGCTATGATAATGCCACTGCACTCTAGTCTGGACAACAGAGTGAGACTTTGTCTCAAACAACAACAACAACAACAACAAAACACAGTGATAATCTTTTATTATCTTTTATGCTCTCTGCAGGCTGAGATGTCAGACAGGACACAGCCAGAATGGCTTGTCTCTGTTTCATGATGTCTGGGGTCTCAGCTGGAAGACTTGAAGGCTGGGGGTTCGACTCACCTGAAGGCTCGTTCACTCATATCTGGTGATTGGTCGTGGCTGTCCTGAGACCTTAGCTGAGATCATTGGCTAGAACACCTACATGTTACCTCTTCAAGTGGCTCAGGTTTCCTTACAATATAGAGGCTGGGTTACAAAGGCAAGCATTGAGAGAGATGGAGAGAGAGAGAGGAGAGAGAGAGAGAGAGAGAGAGAGAGAGAGAGAGAGAGAACACCTGTACCTTGGAGGTCACATAGCATCATAGTGCCATACTCCATGATTAGTGCAGTCACAAGCCCCACCCAGACTCAAAGGGTGGGAACGCAGACTCCGCCCCCCCATCAGTTGGAAGAGTGTCAGTCGCATGTCACATTGCAAGAAGAGCATGTGAAAAAAGATAAATATATTGATGGAGCCATCTTTGGAAAATACTATCTGCCATTGATTCTTTTGGTTTCATGTTACAGAAAACCCAAACCTAATTGGCTTAAACAAAGAGGAAATTTACTGGCTCACATATGTGAAAACTCTGGGGGTACAGATGACTCCAAATAAGGCTTGAATGAATCCCACGCTATGTCACCAGAACCCAGTTTATCTTTCTTCATCTCTTGGTTCAGCTTTTTCTGTTCTGGCTGAAGCCTCAGACAGATTCTCCCCCTCAAGATGCTGCCACGGCTCCATCCACACATATCTTTTCTTGCTCAATTACTGCAGAAAAGAGAAATTTGCTTCTCTGATAGTTCACAAAAATGTTCCAGCAAGTGAGTTTCTTTGACTCTAACTGTCCTGGCTTGGCTCTTGTGCCCATCCCTGAACAATTCACCATCCCCAGGGAAATGTTCTGTGTGAATGGGCTTGGGCCTAACTCATATATCCACTTCTGGAGCTAGGGACAAAGTCAGCATCACCACAAGTTACAAGTCTTCTGTAATTGAGATTAATTCAGCTACAAGGGCAGATTTGACATCTGGAGTTGATATCAGGGGTGTATTTATCTTATATCACAGAAAGTCTGGAGTCATAGCTAATGGTGTTGATCTGGTGACTCAAGAACTCGGGGCTGATAGAGCTGTGGTTCTCTTGATCTTTCACTTTTTCTCATGGGATGGATGCCCCAGTTCTAGTCATCACATCTGTCTGGACATCATGTCTCTAGGGCCATAGACCACCTTGCCACTGTTTGCTGTAAGGTGGTTGGGAAAGTGAGCACATGTGAGGAATGGGAGTCAGGTTATCCAGCCCTCAGTCTGCCACATCAACCCCTGGACATGGACTGCATCATCCGTACCCAAACCACATGCTAAAAGTAAGAAGGCAGGTCTTTTCCATAGCAAATTTGGAGTACACGTACTGTAAGAAAGCTAGTGAGATTCTGGATGGCGAACGTAAGAAATGACCACTACTTCAGTGTCTTTTCTTTTAATTCTGCAAAAGTATTTTCTTTCTGTAGGAAGCTCAGAAGAAACCCTAGTGACCTCTTACTGGTAATTGCCGAATTCTATAGAAAATTTAAGTCATTTTCTTATTGGATCTCTCTTTCGCATTTGACGCTGTTGATTATTCCCTCCCTTCTGTAACTCACTACTTATTCATTAAAACTCTATTTCCCTTGCTTCTGTGACACTGAGCTCTTTTGGTTGTCCTCACATCTCTCTGATCATGCTATTTGTGCACTCAACAGACCCTTCCTTTCCCTGTCCCGCATCCATGGACCAGACTGCAGCCAAACACCCTTCTCATTTTGTCTGCTTCTTTCTCTTTGTCATGTTTCTTAAATTGACTGCTCAGTTCAAGTATTTTTATTCTTATTTCTATAATAAGGAAATTTAAGGCTGTTAATCTTCTTGTAAGTAGAGATTTGGCCCATACCCATAAGCTGTTTGTAGTGTTCTCCTTTTAGTAAATATCCAAATAGATTTTGCTTTCCTTGAATTTATTTTGTAATATGAATAATGCATATTCTGCTTTCTTTTTGTTTGCACTTGCCTGTTGTCTTTTCCTAAAGGTTATGTTTAATGTTTCTGCTCATTCATATGTTGCATACACTTGACTTAAATACATACATTTGACTTCCCACTACTACGCATACAGACCGTCTTGATTCACCATTCATTTAAATAGTGGGATTTCTGAAATTGTGACCCACAAGCACTTTGAACGTCCTTGGTATTCTTCATAGAAGAGGTTCTGAGGAGCTGAACTATGGCAACTGAATCAGGCACAGTTCTTTGGTTGCAAGCAACAGAAAGTAGCTATGGTTAATTTAAGAAAAACTGATAATGGGCTAGCTCACACAAAAAAGGGAATGAGTGAAAACCAAACCCCCATCCCTTCAGGGGAACATGCGAATTCATTAAACATCATGTTAAATGTCTTTCATTCCTTTCCCTGAGCCAGGTACTGTTATAAGCACGAGTAAATCTGTGGGGAACTTGATATATACGATCCCTGCTTTGAAGACATGTATGACTAGCATTGATCTAGAGCCAAGCCTATACGGTTCAAGAGCATATTTTCCTGCTACTTTCCAACACACACACTAAATACTTCAGCCACACACTTCACTGGTGCATCAGCCTCTTTAATGTTTCCATAACTTCGATTATGCTCTTTCTCTTCCCTCATTTCCCTTTCCTATAATGTCCTTTCTCATATCTTTACTTGGTGACCTTCTACTCAGTCTTCAAAAATCAAGCCAAATGTCACCACTATTAGGAAATCAATAAAAAACTCCCCCTTTTTCCCTGCTCAGTTCAAATCTCTTTGAGTTGTAGTCAGAGGAGTTGGCTGATTGAGATTAAAATGCCATTTTTATTACTAATAAAGCCTAAATGGGAGAACATGGCTTATGTTTGAGGCCAAATGACCTTGCTAATATTTGGCTCTAGAATTAGACTTTTTTAATATTTAAAATTTTATTGTATCTATTGAATCACTATTTGTAAAAAGTTTTAAATTATTTTAAATTAATTATTTTTTAAATTATTTTTATTCTATCTATTAGCTATAGAAAAAACATTTTTATTATCAGTGATAATATTGTAGTGAGTAAAATGTAATGGGATGCATTTCATTATTTAAAAAATTTTTTAAAAATATTTTGTGATATAGAAATTTGAAGGTCTATTCTCATTTCAGCTTTTTGGGATGCTTTGTTTAAAGACTATCATAGCTAAAAAAGATGTCTCACAGTGATATGTAGATCCAAGACTACATTAAAACTTGATTTTCTCTTTCAATTGTATATACCTATTGTGCACAGCATTTTGTTGAAATTCAGCTAGTAAATTTCCATCTTCCTGTATGTTAATAAATTTTTCTTATAAACCATTTGGAAGATGTAGCATTTCAATAATTTTTTTAAAAATGGATTTAAAAAACTCACTGACATTCTTTATCTGGAAGATCTTTCAATGGTTAGCATTTTTTCCCATTTTCTATGTATGAATATATAAATTATATAGGTGACTCTCCGGTTCTTACAATAAAATCACATAATTATAGAAAATGCTCTTCCACAATTATAAATGCTTTTTCTATAATTATCTCTGCATTTACCTATTTAGGTTTTTCTAGTTTTATTGAGGTATAATTGACATATAATTAGCTATACCTATTTATAGTGTGCAACTTGATGAATTTTGACATTCCTTCATACATATGAAACCATCAACACAATCAAGAAAATGAACATATTCATCACACCCAAAAGTATCTCATACCCCTTTGTAATACATCTCCTGACCCTCTGTCACTCAGGTCTAGGCAATCATTGATCTCCTGTAACCTGTAAGGTATAAAGAACAGATCAGAATATGTATCAGGTCCATGTGAGCTTGTGCCAAAGAAAGAGAGAGAAAGAAATGCTGAGTCTTGTATATGCTGTTCGTTCTTCCAAATTCACCAATTATATAAGCCACCACTCCCCTAAAGGAGGTCACTCCACATGAATGCATGAAATCTGGGAGGTTTCTTCCTCAACAATATCCCTGTGATGCCTTGCCCTCTTGCTCACGTAGAGTCAGGAACTCCTCTGGGCTCCCATTTTATACACACCTGTGTAAAAAGATGGAGAAACATCATTCAGCAGAATTCCTGGAGGACTGGGAAAGGATATGTTGAGACTGCTCTCCAACAGAGAAGCAACTGATTTGTTCCTCTTGCCTACGTCACTAACCTAGGATCGTCCGCAAAGTAGCAAGATACATCTCAGTTAAGAAAGAATAATTTTAATACTACTACTACTAATAGCAACTACTTTTTGTTGAGTGCCTATAATATGCCAGGTCCAGACACTTTTGTAAAATAATCTTGTTAATTGCATTTAAAATTTTATGAATTGACTGCAAATAATTTTGTATGACGGTTGATTCATAGGCGATTGCAGTTACTTTCTCATCTTGGAGTCGTAAACTCATTTTTGTAAAGGAGAGAGGCTCTAGTGAAGTCAGCTGGATTTAACAGTGTAAAATTGACATTGACCATGAGGGTCAGGCAATAAAAGGGAAGGATAGAAACTGACCAGCTGGCGAGTCTGTGCCCTAAAGGGGCAGCTGCTACTTAGCCCCAGCCAATTTTTGCCCTGAGGAAATGCGGGCTCATTGTTATGGGATCTTATAAATGTTCCTAAGATGTCAGAAATGCCTTTACATATAGTCCTAATTTTTAAATTTGTCTTCTATCTGAAACATTTTAAATATAAATATTTAGGGTGGCTATCTTGTATCCTCTCTTTATTAAAACAGGCCAAAGAAGAAAAGATAAAATTAATGTCATCTGGTCAGAAAAGCTTAAGCCCTTGAGAAAAAAAGGAGACCAGAATGAGGACAGGGTTGGTTGCAAGGTTTTTGTGGAACTTGATTTTTCCTTTCTTTTTTTTTTTTTTCAGAGACGGAGTTTTGTTCTGTCACCCAGGCTGGAGTGCAGTGGCATGCTCATAGCTCACTGTAACCTCAAACTCCTGGGCTCCAGCAATTCTCCTGCCTTAGCCTCCCTGGTAGCTAAGACTACAGCCAGCTAATTTTTAAATTTTTTTGTAGAGATAGGGTCTCACTATGTTGCCCAGGCTAGTCTTGAACTCCTGGCCTCAAGCGATCCTCCCACCTCAGCCTCCCAAAGTGCTGGAATTACAGGTATGAGCCACCACACCTGGCCAGAAGTTGATTTTTTTCTATTACACAGCTTGCACACTTTTAAGTCTGTAGTTCTCTAACTCACTGCTAGATTTCCCAAAAGGAAATTGGGTACTAGATGGGGACAACATTATAAAGAAAAGTGCTCAAATGAGAAGATAGGCTGAGCTCCAATTGAGTGAGGCAACCAGATCTGTTCTGAGCTTCCCTACCTATTTCCAGCTATATCCATTTCTTGGACCAGATCCTACAGGGTGACCAGAGGAGGAATACATTTCTTATAATCCTTCTATCTCTTGCTGGGGTTTTGCATTCCAAGGCCATAGAAAGAGAGGCTAGGGATGGAGGAAGGGAATGGAAATGGGGGAGGAGAGGAAGGTTTGGAGTCTCAGGTTCAAATAATGTCAGAGCAAGGAGGGACATTCCATAGCAGTCTAGTCCAATTTTTAAAAATCTTTTATTTCTTTACATTACAAAATTAAGATATACTTGTGGAAATGGATGGCTATAAATAGAAAGTAGATATTCCTTCCTCTCCTGCCTTCATTTACACATGGAAAAACAAGCTCAGAGAGGGAAGTGACTGCAATGTCATCTGGTTAATGAGCGCAGGGGAAGTCTTCATGGAGGCAGACACGGATTGAGTAGGATTGTTTCCCACAGAAAGGGAAGAGGCTGGAATGTTAAGAAGGTTTATTCAATTATCCGTGTTCATATCAGGGAAGAGGCTGGGAGGAAAAATAAAAAGACTAGCGCTGTCTTCTAAAAAAAAATATTGAGCGCTTATTATGGTACTGTGCTAAGAGTTTTATGTGCTTTTTTATTTAAGCCTTGCCACACCCATGGGAAAGAGGTATAGTTATTCTCACATTCAAAGTGAGGAAACTGGGGGTCAGAGGACTAATTAATCTGCCCAAAGTCACACTGCTAGAAAAGTGGAGTAACTAGAACCCAATTCTTTCTGACCCCTAAGCCTCAATCCCATATGGCATCTGGGATTAAAAACAGGGGTCCCCTGTCTCTGGGCACATGAAGCCCTGCACCAGAGTTCATGAACATAGGCAGTACGTTCCACTCCACCCATGGTTCTTAACCACTATGCAATATGGTTTATCCAACAAAGGACAGCATTTTCATTACAATGCTTGTAACAATTCTGCAAATTTTCTCTTTCACTTTTTATTCTGAAGCGAGAGAATGGGGAATAGACGTACAGTACCTGCTGATACACAGTAAGACCCAGATACCAGGGAAGGAAAGAGAATCATACTGTTCAGACGCAGTGGCACCATAGTTTGGTCACCAAGAACCATGGAGATCTGGGTTCTAGGGCTGTCTCCACCATAGTCTTGTCATCTGACTTGGGTATTCGTTTTCTCATCTGCAGAGTGGTACAAAGAAGGAATCAAATCAAATGATTTCTGAGATTCCGTCCAGTTCTAAGGTCTAGGGTTCCAAGAATGAATAGAGGTACCTAATGGGAAAATGTATTTAAATCAGCCAGAAACCTAACAAGCAGAAGAGAAGAGACACATAAGAAGATTAGAAGACTGTCAGATTACAGAGATCATCTAATTCTGTGTCTGAATTGTTGAAAAGTGGTATCTAGTCTCTGCTTGAATGAGTTTGTCTTCTTGAGATAAACCATTACAGTGCTGGCCAGTTCTGGTAGTTAGAATTCCTCATGGTAGCCTGAGCAACACAGTGAGATCCTGTCTCTACAAAAAAATTAAAAAGATCAGTGGGGCATGGTGGCATGCACCTGTAGTTCTAGCTACTCAGCAGGCTGAGGCAGGAGGATCACTTGAGCCCAAGCATTGCACGTTGCAATGAGCTGTGATGGCACCACCGCACAGAGCAAGACCTTGTCTCAAAAAAAAAAAGAAAAAAAAAAAAGAAATTCCTTATGGTGAGTCAAGACTTGGTTTCTTTATTTGTAAATTAATTAATTAATTTTAACTGACAAATAAAAATTATATCTATTTATCATGTACAACATGATGTTTTGAAATATGTATACATCGTGGAATAACAAAATTGAGCTAATTAACATATGCATTATCTCACATACTTATCATTTTTTGTGGTGAGAACAATTTAAAATCTACCCTCTTAGAAATTTTCAAGAATACAATACATCGTTTTTAACTGTAGTCATGTGTTGTACAATACGTTTGGTAAGACGTGCTTTCTTAGTCCTACCTGTGCCACTGGGACCACAGAACACATTTCAAATACACTTCCCCAAGACAGTCCTTGAAATATTGGAAAACATTGAGTGTTTCTCTCCAGAGTTATCTCTTCCCCAGGGTGAATGTCCTCTGGACCTCCATTTATCCCCCAAAGGTCATGGCTTTAAGATCCTAGAACCAGGCTCATTCATTCAACAGACATTTACCAAGCATTTCATACATGCCAGGTCCCATGAGAAGAATGGGGAATACAGAACGTGAAAAACACATGGTACCAGCACTCAAGGGGTTTGTAATCTAATGGGAATGGCACAAACAGAGACACTCCTAAAACCATTGCACTGGCCCTAGTAAAAGACAGTCATTTCTACCCAGGAGGTCAGGAGAGCTTTGTGGAGGAGGTAGGCCTTCTGCCTCTCTGGGTCCATGCACGAATCCCTTTATCTTCCTCTTCATTCAAGGACTTTACCTCCTTCTGCCTTCTTTTCTTGGCATTTCTCTAACACATCCTGTTGGAGTGTTATGTTTCAGGAAAAATTTTAAAAATATATTCATCTGCCACCTTAGAAATGTTTTCTCATAAGAAGAAAATCTAGCAGCTTGTGACAAGAATGACTATTTCAGCACATACATTCTGAAATAATTTTACCAGCTCCCATTCTTCTTATAGTCCCTTCAACCTGGCTTCCTCTCTTTTGTCATTTTTTTCTCTTTTTCTTCTTCTCTTTTTCAGTCTTTCTCTAACTCTCCCTTTCAAGGCATTTTGACATTCTCATAGTTATTCCTCACAACATAGCTTTTTCACAAACTCAGTGGGGTTAAGTGACTTGGCAGAGGGCACAAGTTGGGAAGTGGCAGGAGCAGGATTTGAACCCAGCTCTTCTGATAAATATTCATATTCAATTACAAGAAAAGAGGTCACAGGGTTTCTGCTTGACCCTTTGCTCATCCAAGAATGCATATTTGAAAATATAATCATTCCATCACATGCCAAAACTCAGGCCTAACGCTCCCATCTAGTTGCCTTCTATTCTTTCTGAATAAAATACCTACACCTAACTGTGCTTAACCCACTTCTGCTATATGTGTGCATATCCAACCATTCATCTTGTACAGGAAAAGGTTGTCTTCTCATAATGTTCTGAGCAAGTAAATTTGTGTCAAAGTCCTTTACCTTTTTTAATTTTTAAAATTTTATTTTATTTTTACAGACAGGGTCTTGCTATGTTGCCCAGGCTGGAGTGCAGTGGCTATTCATAGGTGCAATCATTGCACACTATAGCCTGAAACTCCTGGGCTCAAGGGATCCTCATGCCTCAGCCTCTGAAGTAGCTGGGCCTCCAGGTGCACGTCACAGTGCCTGGCTTCAAAGTCCTTTATCTTATATTGGAGAGATGTAGTATAATACAATAAACATGATGATTTCTAAACTTCAGTAACATGCACACCACTTTCATAATTTTTACTCTATTCTTGTACTAACTACCTTTTAAAAAATATTTTTATTTTAATTCACTCACTTTTTTAACTTAAAATTTAAAGGAAACTTTTGATCACTGTATAATATCCCTATCTACACTTGATCTTAGCCAGAAGGCCAAGAAGTGATGTATAATATCCCTATCTACAAAATCAAAGTTAGATGTGCTTTTTAAATGTTTCCTAAACATTAAAATAAATGCATAATTATTTGTATCTTTCAAAATTTGTCCTACACTACTTAAAATATCTGAAGAGGACACCAGTGAAACCAGAGCCGCTGCATGCAAAACTTCAACGGTGCCATTTGCATCGTGGCCATGTCGGAAACGTTCAGGGCACAGCCTGTGGTCATACATATCATCCCTGAATAAACCTTGGGAACTTTAAGAAATAGTGAAAAATAGAAAAAGTACTTAATGGGAGCCTATAAATCTGTGCTCTTGTCCTGGCATTGGCAGTGATTTGCTGGGTAACCACAAGCAGATCCTTTTACCTCTCTGGATTCCAGCTTCCAGATCTGGGAAATGAGGTAGTTGAACTGGAAGATCTAGAAACCCTCTTCCAGTGGTTTTAATCTTTCTTCTGAATAGCTGTAGTCATTGTGAATATTGTTCTGAGGCTTTCCCTAGCTTTTAATCCGAGAGGAAAGCCCTGCTGTTATTTTAGTTCAGTTGCATACAATAAGTATTTCCAGACTAAAGAGAAGAATTTTCTTTGCTCTCGTGCTCTGGAAACAAGATCAGGCAAGTCTCCCAAGACGGGGTTCATGGTGAGCAAGAGGGCAAAATTGTGAGTTTGATGTTATTATAGAAAGTCAGATGTTGTCACTATCTGCCATTTGTGACCTTTTTTCCTCTTGACTACAGAGTAAACTCTTTAAAGGCAGGAGATGAAATCCTCATAGTGCATTAATTCAGTAGGATCTCAGTAAATGTCTGAAAATGGGAACAGAAGGGGAAGGAGAAGAGGGAGGAGGGAGAGAGGGCAGGAAAAGGAGAGAGGAGAAGGAGAGGGACTGGAGGGCTTATGCTTTTATTCCTCAGAATAAACTAAATTATTTTGTTTATCACAGGAGTGATACGTAGATTTTAAGAGGGACTATTTCACTATTTGTGTTGTCTTAATTTTCAAGAATGCGTTATTTCATATAGTAAAAACTGCATGTAGAATTTCTTCCTAACCTTTTCACCACAGTTGAGACTATTTTGAGATTTCCCTTATGTATCTTCGATCTATTATGCATAAATACACCCTGTTTAAATGATTCAAATGCAATGCTAATTATTATACATTTCCATTAATTCATTCATTTATTCAAAAGATACTTTTGAGTCCCTACTATGTGTCAGGAACCATGCTAGGTATTGTTGAGAATATAATGATGAATAAGATATGGTTCATGGCTTCAAAGTCTTCATAGGTTATTTTGGGAGACAGACAGGTAAATTAGAATAGACCCTTGACATTCATGAATTACTATTCGTTGTTTCAACTATTCACAAACAGCCTCAAACATCCATGACATGAATTTAATTGTAATGAGAATAATTATACTGATATTGTGAGCTGTTGAAAGGATTAACTGAGATTATGCATTTTTAAACCCCTACCATGAATTTGAATCAAGAGCAATGTAAGAATCTTATGCAGCAGGGAATCACTTGGCTAGCCAAGCCAAACACAGGGTGAGCAACTGGGATGAGCTGCAGGGAGGAGGGAGATGTAGGAAGAAAATTCCATTCTCCACATTTGGGGGAGGTAAAACATTTCTTGTGACGAACAAAACTATGGTAGATTATTTTAAAAACCTGAAAAATATTGACAAGGAAAAGCACGAGCATGCCAGTCTAAATGCAGTGAAGATCACTCCTCCTGCCTTCTCCACATGGGTGATATTCTGCTTCCCTGTCTGCACAAATATAGATGTTCATATCAATACTTGCACAGCTTTGCATTGCTTAGAACACAAATTTATGACTCATCTTTAGCTGTCCATCTTTGTTAACTCTGATGACATTATTTGAAAATGTCAAACAAAAAGTTTTTTTTTCTTTTTTCATTTTTCTTCCTTGGCCTCCTCTCAGTGGCTATGCTCTGAGCAGCCTTTGTTCTCTGTTTGTCTCTCTCTTTTAGAGCTCACCATTTTCTCCTAACTGTGCCTCTTCCTGGCCTAGTCAGAATTGTTTAGTGAGTTTGGTCAGGTAGGTGTAAGCGGTGTCTCAAAGACAAGAAAACAACTATGTCCTAGTGTGCATTGAAGGATCAGGACCTTGGACAGCAACACAAGTGCCCTCCCCATTTAAACACTCTCATAATGCTATGCCTATGCAGCCAATAATGAATAGTAATCATAAATGTGTGTGTCAGAGACTTGTCATAAAACCCAGTTCGATAAGCATTATTCTTTCAGAATAAACAAAGTGCTACAGAAGAACCAAGGAGGGAGAGATTGAGTTTCCTAAAGAATGAGGGAAAGCTTCATGCAAAAGGTGACATCACAGTGGGACCTGGGAGAATAATAGCCATAAGTATCCAGATGCTTGATATAAAAGGGATTTCGGCCAGGCGCGGTGGCTCACGCCTGTAATTCTAGCACTCTGGGAGGCCGAGGCGGGCGGATTGTTCTGAGCTCAGGAGTTCGAGACCAGCCTGAGCAAGAGCGAGACCCCGTCTCTACCAAAAATAGAAAGAAATGAATTGGACAGCTAAAAATATATATAGAAAAAAAAAAAATTAGCCGGGCATGGTGGCGCATGCCTGTAGTCCCAGCTACTCGGGAGGCTGAGACAGTAAGATTG
>RJWJ010027776.1:0-21923 GCA_004363605.1 Indri indri
TATTCTTTGTTTCATTTGTTCATTCATAGATTGAGTCAATTAAAGTTTCTGTTCAGAGTACTTACTGTGACTGTCTCTGGGAAACTACAGTCTCTGCCCTTGAGGAATTCAGTTTATTGGAAGATCACTGAACTCTAGAAGATTGCTGGAGTCAGCCCTTCCCTATTTCTCTGTCCCTGGTGAGAAGCAGAAGTTGAGCACATATTGGATGATTTCAGAGACTCACTGAATCTCTACTCGGTAATAACTTTGGCAAAAATCAGCCAGTCCAAAGGGACTCAGTTTATGATTCTACTCTGAGTGGCAGCAATTCTGGCAACACCAGCTTTCATCTCATGCCAGCTAGTAGGACTGATGCTTGCAACCATGCTTTCCTGGTTTTGAAGTTAGCCCCAAGATTTCCAACCAAATCAACATGGACAGGGAAACATGCGAACTTTTAAAATATAAATCTTATGATGACTGTGCTTAAAATATTTCAGTAGATTTCTATAACAGTTAGGATAAAAAAAAAAGGCTTTTCACATTGCATAGGGAGCCAAGCTCTATTTGTCCCCTGCTGTGCTTCCTGCTATTTCATGCTGTCCTTTCTGCCCCTCACTCACTCACTCACTCACTCACTCACCTGTTCTGGTGCAAGTCCTGCCTCCAGTTCATAAAGTCACTCTCTCGTTCTGGTCTTGTGCTGCAAAAGCATTCATTTCTCTCCACATCATGTTTCTCACTCCACTTTTCAGCTGTTTAATTCTTACTTCTTCAGATATTCTTAAAATGCCATTTCCTTCTGATGGCCTTACTTGATCTTCCAAGCCTCAACTTCCCTTCCCAAACCATTCTTTCTGTGAATACCTGGTCCTTCCATCATAGCCCTTTATCTTTAATTTATATCATAGGATGGGCTTTCCTTTTTCTTAATGGCACCTTGCACTGGTTGCTAAGAAAATAAACAGAAGTGTTTGTAATGCGACACAAGGTGGGGAAGGGGCAGGCACCCTTAGCTCAGCAGGATAAAGTGCATGAGAAATGCCCCAAGAAGCTAATCTTCACAGCATAAAATCTGAAAAATTTTTTTCCCAAACACTTCACCCTGAAGCCAGGTCATCTCCCCTAGATCTAAAGAGTGTCACCTGCCCCCATCCTTTCCTCAACAGAGGGAAGCAAAGCAAACTGGAAAAATGAACAGCACATAAGTTGGGGTCGTGAAACTGTCCTTATAAAATTAATTAAAACCAAGTTCCTAGGATTTTAGCAAGGGCATGAATCTTGAAGATGCACAGCTAAACATTAACCCGCTCTTGCCCCATGGCCCACTCCCTTATAGCTGTTTAGTGCTTAAGAGTCACATAAGTGACTTATAGTGACTTAATAGTCCTTTGTCACAAAGTCCTATAACTTCCCTGAATGATTCCTATAGACAACATCTTTAATGTGAAACCTAAGACTGTTTTCTAAGATATTTTGCAGACCCTGCATTCCAATGGGCCCACTGATGCCAGCTGGTCCTGTGACCCCTGCCCGGGAACTGATTCAGCACAAGAACACATTTTCTACATCCTTGTGATTTCAGCCCCCTGACCTAGCCAATCAGTTATGCCAACTCCCTAGTCCCCTGGCCAAGTCCCCATCCATGTGGTTTAGAGATGTTAGAGGAGCTGCTGCTCAATCTTTCCCCACTGTGGACTTTGTGTCAGTTTGAAATGTATAACGTAACCTGAAACAAAACACTGCTTTGAAATTCTTTCTGGTTTTTCATTTATAGATGTCTGGTTAATGTTAAGTATGTCCTGTAGATCTCATCTCTCTCTTTTACATTATGAGGGGCTTATTAGCTTGAGCTTTCTTCATGCACTTAAATGTGTGATGTGTTTAATGTCAATTGCCGAATTTGATAATAATGTGAGAACAGTGACTGTATGAATTTGTTCACACTGTGTACCACCTGCCTAGCATAGTGCCTGGGACAGAGTAGGTGCTTTAGAAATACTTTTTTTGAATTAATAAAAGAAAGAGGGAAGTCTGCGGCAAGATGCTAGCTTCAGGACTTGGAGCAGACTCAGGGAATGGGGTAGGAAGAGGACTTGAAGAGGACTGGTCATGGAGCAGTCCTCAGGAGAAAGCCTTCATCGTGTATCACAGCTGCAGGGGATTGCGTGGAGGGGGTTGTTTAACCAACTGGTTCTTACAACTATGCCCAAGTTACCTGGAGTATACCTTTGTTGCTTTCAGCCCTCAGATGACATGGCCACTCTCAATGAAGTAGGTTGACCAGCCAGGTTCAAAGATATTGGGGATTTCTCCCCCAGTCACAGGGAGGTTCCCTTTTTTGCAATATTGAATATGATATGTTTGTCATGGAGTTTCAGTATTTCAGAGTTCAGAGCAATCTTAGGACCTTAGGGTCCATCTGATATTTGATCCTCCTGGAATATGCTCAGCATGTGGTTGTTTCAAATATTCTTGAATTCTTTTCTTGATGGGGAGCTCTTTGACTCCTGAGGCAGCCCAGTGTACTTTCCTAGGGTGGAGGGGGGCATCCACATTCCCTTTGAGTACAAAGCAGGGTGGTTGTTTACAGTCCCAGGATGGTCTCTGGACTGACAATCAACTAGACATATGAGATCAGGGATCACTAATGTTTGTGCAAGAAACACAGTACCCTCTTTCTTTCCCTTTCTGTCTCTCCATTTGCTGATCCAACTTTTAGTCTTAAAAGTGTAAGGTTATGATATGATAGTACATCTAAAATTTGGGTTGAATGGTGGTTGTAGGCTGTTGTAGTATGGATTTTTGATGGTAGTACTATCTTTATTGACTTCTTTGTATCACTTACTTTTTTTGGAAGGCAGATGGAATGGGGTTAAATTTTGGGGGGAGTTGCGTTGCTCATTAAGTGGTTTATTGATAGAATGAGGATCATGTGTGTTTTAGTACTTTATGTTTTTGCTACAATATATTGTGTATCACAGCTGTCAAGAAAAAGAAAACAGCACTGAACTGTTCAAGACTATAATAATCTTATGAAGTGGGAAAATAATAAGGATAAATTTTAATTAAGTTTCAATATATGGATTGAGTTATTTATTATTGAATATTCAATACTATTCAAATTAGCATGATAGGTTTTAAAAAATAATCTGAATAAATTGATATTGTGATATGAATTAGTATTAGGTATACATATCCTGCCAAATGTAGGGGTGTCGTTGTAATTTGTGTATATTATTTGGAGAGAGGCAATACATACATGTATCCTGTGATAGTTAAACTATTTTATTTAGTTTATGATTGTTTAACAGATACCAAGTAATTTTTTCAAGGTCTTTATTACATATTGAACTTTGCATAAACATTTCAATTGCTTAGTGGTATTATTGCATTTCACACAGAATTGACTGAATTATTGTTTAAGAAATTACAATAAGAAAACAGATCTCACACATGTTAATGAGGCTGAAAAAACCAAGAAATTAGATCATATTAATTCTAAATGTTTATGAGTGTATACGTGCATTGTCTATTCGCTGATTCGTGATATTTTTGAGATACACACTATCACTAGCAAATCTGAATGGCCCTGGGCAATGGGAGTCCATGCTGATTGGGCCCTTGCATAGCCTTTACCTCTGCTGCTAGGTCACCTAGTTCTTGTGGGCAGCATGCTAGTACTGGGGTGGCTGCTGACAGAAATAGGCTAATGTCAACTAGCTGAGTCATTTTGTCTATTGACTGGATGTTATTATGGGTTACAAAGACCTTCGTGCTTCATGCCCATTCTGTGTGTCTATTAACTTATACCCTAGAGAACCCTGTTGCCAAACTTACTGCCTTTTCTTCCCAGATCAAGTCAACGAACTCTCGCTTATCCAGTCTTGTTTACCTGCCTCCTGGTCCAGCCCCCTCAGAATCCAGTACCACAAGTTTCCCTCTGGCCCTTATTGGTGCAGGTGTGTAAGTGCACTATATCTTGCAGCCCCCCTGTGGTATAGTCCCTTTCTTCTCTTGACTGGACCAGTGTGTCCCTTGCTGGGTTGTGCTGTGACAACCCTACTTATAGGCCCGGTGTTGAGGAGAGGAGGTGAAGGCAGTTCCTGATGGGGCACCTCTTCTATAGTCTTCTGCATTTACTCGGGGAGTGGGGGCCTGGGTGGGGGAGGAGGCGGGGTGGGATGGTTTTGTCATCTCTGGAGTATCAAGAGGTACGGACATCCTGAAAGTCAAAATCTTTGGAGGCATCCACCCAGAAATCCCATCCCATGTGTCAAGGCCTTAGATTTTCACAATTCTGACTCCAACTTTGGCACAGCATATCTACCTTGATTAAGCATGTGGCTATCTTTGAAGTATAGCCACTGACTATTTAATCCTGAACTAGCAATTCAGGTGTTTCTGCTTGCCCATTGCAAGAGATGAGGACCTCTTTGTGAACCACTGAAAGGCTCTCACGCTTTGTTTTCTATGCTTTGTCGGTAGAACTCATCTTTTGCTATCTATCTGCAGATCAGTGTAATTCGGTAATGTCTGAGGCCATCTGTGTTGCTATAGAGGAATACCTGAGGTTGGATAATTATAAAGAAAAGAGGTTTATTTGGCTCACAGATCTGCAGTCTGTACAAGAAGCACGGTGCTGGCATCTGCTTCTGGTGAGGGCCTTGACTGGCATCCACTTATGGTGGAAGGTGAAGGGGAACCAGGTACAGAGATCAGGCGGTAAGAGAGGAGGCATGAAACGGGGGAAGTGTGCAGCTCTTTTTAGCAACCAGCTCTAATGGGAACTAACAGAGTAAGACCTGACTCACTGAACCCTCCCAGGGCATTAATCTATTCATGAGGGACCCATGCCCATGATCCACACACTCCCAGATAGGCCCTACCTCCAACAATGGGGATCAAATTTCAACATGAAGTTCGGAGGTCAAATATCCAAACTGTAGGAAGTAACAACCATATAATTCCATTATCCTTATGATTATCATCCCTTCACTGCCCCTGGACATTTCAGTGCCTGAATCATTGCATTGGCCAGTGCATTTACCTTCATGTGAAATAATTCCAAGTCACCATTCCTGAAAGTTTTGATCACTGAACTGCTATGTTGTGCCAGGAGTTGTCTGCACTCCACATACCAATTGGGATGCTTATCTTCCTGGCCAGCTGGGTCCTTGAGATGCAGTCTCCAAACCCTATTTTATTCCCTACTTCCACTGAAAACTTTGAGTACCCTGTGTTCTGGTTGGGGTTTCTAGGAAGCAGACACTGAGATGGAGTTAGGAATGCAAACCCCTGGGGAAGAAAAGAGGCTGGAACAGGATTGGAGGAAGAATCCTTTGACTGCCAGGCAGGCCTTGCATAGTCTTCTTGGAGGCCTACAAGGAGCTCTGGATTGTCTATCAGAGGTATCCTGCATGGGTCCTAAATGCCAGATCCTTGCTTAGTCATTGACTGAGGCCTCTCCAAGAAGAGGGACCTTGGCTTAGAAGGTGAGGTTGATCTTAAAGGTGCTAGCAACAGTCAGCTAACCACATACTTTCCAATTTTGTAACAAGTCTTTTCTTCTGGAGCAATGTGAGCAGTGCATCTCCATGTCTGCCACAATGTAACTAAAGAATTTGGTGTACGTGTGCTTTAAATTGGAAGAGAGAAAGTATGTATTTGGAATGACAGACCAAGGCTCCATTAGATGGAAATCAATGTCAAGTAATGTGGATTTTGTCTGTAGCTACAGCAGATATAAACAAAAGAGTGTTGGTATTATATGCAAGTCAATACCATTTATGGGGATATAATAGAAAGTTTTTAGTGGATTAGAAATTATGAATATAAGTATACATTAGTCATTATTGCTAATTGAATATGCATAAAACATAATGGAAGTGACAGGCACCATGGCTTAGTGGAAGCACTAAGAACGTGCAGCAAGAGTTAAATAAATCTGATTTTTAATACTGGTTCTGCCATTGTCTGAGGTCTTTGTCATGTTACTTCTCTTTTCTGAGCATTAGCTTCTTGATTTATAAAAGGATGATTATGATAATAGTGATGATGCTGATTATACTACTGCTACTTCCATTTAGGGTTACTATAAGGTTCAGGTATAATAACAATAATATTAGTAGTAATTATAGTACTCTCTATAATGAAAAGCTATTCACACATCGGTGCTTTTGTATGTTAGGTATTGTTTCAATATCCTTACATTTTCCTCATTTAATCCTTGCAAAAACTTTAAGAGATAGATACTATTCATATCTCCATTCCTTGAATCAATTCTTTAAATATTTTTAATTCCTTAGGGACACCAATTATACATTTACTGGATTTTTTCCATTAGCTCTCGTCTGTGTTTTTCACTCTAATTATTAATATTTTAAATTTTATCCATTTGTATTTTATTTTCCTTGATTATTTTTTCCTTTTATTTCCCACTATATTTCAGCAGTGTCTTTTCTCTTTATCTATACTTTCAGTATGGATGTATTTATGATTTTTAAAAATTCAAAGCCTTCTTCAAGTTCTGCCTGTCAAGATTTTATCAGTTTCTATGATTTTGTCATATCTTCCCTGAACACATATATTTTTTGTTTTGTGCTGTTCTTTTATAGAGTTTTAAAAATTCTTAGCCACATTTTTGGTGTCAGTTTTCATCTTCTCCATGGGAACTTTGCTTTCCTGAATGTTCTCTATACATCATTTGCTTTTCCTGCTCCTCTTCAGTTCCATATGTTACTCTGATATGGGATGTCTTTTAATTATCTCCCATGTTTGAAAAATACATGTTCTTTCTTGAACCATTATCTGCAGGATATTTGTTTGGAGAAGGGACCAGGCCCTGTTCCAAATCAAGCATGAATTACCCATAGTTAGCAAAAACATCGTTTACAAAATTGCTACTCAACTGAACTGATTTTTAGTTTTTATTTTTTTTAGAGACAGGGTCTTTCTCTGCCTCGCAAGCTAGAGTACAGGGCAGTGGTGCGATCCTAGCTCACTGCAGCCTTGAACTACTGGGCTCAAGCGATCCTTCTGCCTCAGCTTCCCCAGTATCTGGGAGTACAGGAATGTCCCTCCAAGCTTTGCTAACTAAAAAAAAATTTTTTTTGTAGAGATGGGGTCTCACTATGTTGCCCAGGCATGAACTGATATTAAAACACAGATGGTTGGGCCTCACAAGCACAGTGTCTGTTTAAGTAAATCTGCAGTGGGGTTGGGTAATATGAATTTTTAACAAGTTCCTTGGGGGTTCCGATGCTGCTGACCCAGGGACCACACTGTGGGAACCACTCTAGAGACACTGCTCCTCTAGCTTAGTCTGCCGCATCCCCTCTGAATGACACACACCTTTGTTCATCTCACAGTATTTGGCAGTCCTTTCTCCTATTGTAATTTAGGTTAAGACACATCCTAGATTTTTTAAAATATGGAGTTTAGGTTTATTTTTCTCATTAATTTTGTTGTTTGGGGGTAATTTTTAAAAGGAAAGTGCCGTCTTCACCTTGCCATTTAAAAACTTGTATTTCATTTTCTATTTTTAGAAAACTTGCTTTATTTATATTACAAAAGTAATTTATATATTTTAACTTCAAGCAGTAGTTGTATAAAATAAAGATACTCAAGTCTCTCATTCCCAACCCCATCATTCCTAGAAATAATAAACCTAAATTATTTGCTGTCCATTTTTTTTCTGATGTTTCCTGTATTTGGAAAAACACTGATGTGGGTACAAATATTTTATTTTCATAAAATGAAGAGTATACAGCCAGTTTTTAAGCTTATTTTTAGCCTGTTTCTAAGACTTCAGTTTCCTTTTCTATTTTTGATTTTTTGGGGGGCAGTTTTATTGCAAGGAATGCTGTGTGTATATGATTGCCAAGATTTTGGAATTTATTGATATTTTCTTTCTGAAAACACACATAATCAAAGTTTGCAAATATTCCATAGATATTTCAAGATAAAAATGTATGGTTAGTAGGGTGAAAAGTATTCTTATCAAATTTTGTTCAAGTTCTCCCACTTGTATTTCTTCGTTGTCTGTCTGGTCTCTCAAACTTTGAGGAAGGTGCATTAAAATCTCCACATTTTGATTATTGTCCCATAAATGACATATTGGCTTTGAATTAGAGGTTGATATTATTAATATTCCCTGTTTATCTTTTTTCACATATGTCTGATATGTTTTTTCAGACACTTTTTAATGAAATGTGATACACATATAGAAAGGTGTCCAAATCATGACCTATATCTTGATGTCCTCTCACAAATTATACATCACCTGTGTGTGCTACAATCACTGACATCAACACATAGAACATATCAGTACAACAGAAGCCCCCATGGGATGTTACGGGGTAGGGGTCATAAAAAGTCCATATTTAGGCAGCTTTTCCTATCTCTGGGGCTCACAACTCGTTCACTCAAGGGCATATGTTCCCACCATGGTGAATAATATGGGAGGGGTTTTTAGACTGGATCTTGTGAATGAGAACTCTCCTTCCTCAGGATCACTGGCACATTTCCCACTGCACGCAGATTAGGGAGAATGTATTGCTAAGTGTTGTTGGCAGCCTGATTGCCACCAGGAGGGGAGAGCTTCCTTGAGAACTGAACCTACTTCACGAAAACAGAGATGAGAAGCACAAAAGAAGAAGCTTGGCCTGAGTGTATCATCTGCATTTGGGTAAAGCCAAGCCTGAAGAAGATTCATTCACCTCCGCACTCTCCTGGGGTGGAGCCTATGGTCTCCTTCATTGCTCAGGCCAGTTTAGACTGAGCCCTGAGTCCCCTGATTCTCATATATGCCCTATGAGGTTAATATCATTATCTTTATTTTACAGTGAAAGTACTAGAACCAGAAAGTTCAGTGATGTGCTTGAAGTCATACAAGTCAGTCCAGATATTTTGACTCCATGTTGAAAAGCTCTGTGTATGAAATTAACTGTATTGACGTTGTTTCTCAAAATGTGACTCTGTATTTCTTCTCAAAAAGATAAAAGTTCTGGGGTGGAGGAGCAACCAGGCTTTCTATAAAGAGACTTCAATCTAATTTCCTTGTTTCTCATCATTGCACAAACTGTGCATTCTGCCCAACCAAATCCTAGGTCACCTGCCTTTGCTCAGACCCTTAGCCCAACCCTCCCTTCCCTCCCTATTGACAACATTCGCTCAGCCTCTGCCTTCCCCTCCTATGGGGAGGGGTCATGGTGGAATTGAGGCTCTTGTGCGAAGAGGAGTCATTCCCCACAGACATTGGAAGGAGTGTGTGCTCTTGAGCTTTCTCCCCTGAGGGGCCAAGTTCAAGCCTCGTTAGTAATACAAAAATACAGGAAGTTCTGTATGAAGTGATTCCATGTTCTCCCGGGAGGGATTCTCCAGGGCATATGATTCTGTGTCAAATAATGTTATAGAACCAGTGCACTGAATCACTAAGTCGTACTTGTGAATAGGTGGCTTTTGACTAGAGGTGAAACTTCTGATAAGATAGCATGACAGTTAAAGAGACAGAGTCAATAGGTAAGAGGTGCAGATTCTGCTGTGTGCCTGTTGGTTGTGTTTCCATTTACAGTTCTCCACGCTGGTACCTGTAGATGCTGTTGAAGTGATGTCTCAGTGCTCAGGAATTGCTAGCAATGGCTGAAAGATTTTAGTCAGTGGAGATTTTGTTTTGATGCTACTTAATTTCTTTTCAAAGAAAAGTTCAGGTGATTATTAGAGTTATAAATATTTTGCATGTACTAAGAGCAAATCTTGGAAGTTTGCAACTGAAGGGAGGGAACTTGGTTAGTAAATCCAACACTTACTTCTTTCCATCCGTTGGCTGAAACCTAGGGAAGGAAATGTGCCTAAGTATTACCTGCCAATGAGTTTTCCAGGATACCATTAGGGTCTTCCAAGTTGTAGAGGAAAGATATAGTATTTGCGGTCAGTTGTTCTTTACCACTTATGGCAGTTTTGTTCCATTACGTGCTCTTAACAAGTTCTATAAAAGTTTTCTATTTTTTATATGATACTCTACATTTTCTAATTTTCAGAAGCTATCCACTTTTATATATTTGGGACTGAATACACATTGTTCTTTTTTTCCCCACTACAATTGGGTTTGAAATATTTGATCCTGGAGAACCTATTTTACTAATTTTAGGATATTTTTGACATCCAAAGCAAAATTATTGTGGTTAACATAGGCATTTGATTTTAATACACGACTATGTTCAAACTCAGGAATAAATCAACCTGTCTTCAACTGTCTGCTAATATTCTACAGATCTGCTCTCCAGACATCATTGTATGTTTTCAGCTTGCTGTGTCTATCTGTCCTCCTGGCTTCCTCATTTCCCACAGTGAATTTCCTCCGGTTTTCAAAACATCCTACGAAGGCCTGTAGACCTCCATTCCAGTTCTATGGTGTCGTCAAGCACTTTTTGACTTGGGCCGGCCATCCTTCCTCCTCCTGTCTAATGGCTCTTCCACCCACGACATTCTGTGATTGTGGTCATTCACCCTCCCCCACTCCTTTCAGGTGTACTCTTTCCCTTATTTAAATTTATAAAGGATTTGTTATTAATTACCAATTGTTTTATGTAGTGGTTTGCTTTAGACACTTTATTCCTTAAAAATACAACCTAGATTTTTTGAATTTTTATGTTAATTTATTCTAGAAATATTGGTTTTGTATCTATTATGAGCCAAGGAAACAAAATTTTTGCCCTCCTGGACTTATGTTCTAGTGAGATATATATTTATGTGTGTATATATATATATATACACACACACACACACACACATATACATACACACACATACATATACATATGTAAATAGAGTAAGAGGCAGTTGTTGCAGAGTCCTGGATTATGAGGTGGGGGCACTATTTTATGTATCATATGGGTTAAGGAGACAGAAACTATTTTATGTAGTTTGCTCAATTCTCTGTTGAGCTCCAGACTCAAACGTGTTCTTGAGTGTACAGAGCTTAGAAAATGGTAGAAAATTGTGCTTGCTGAATAATTAATGATTAAATGAACTTTTTGATGATGAGGATTAGTGGGAAGAGAGAAGAGAGAGATAGAGCGAGTGATGAAATTTTTAAATTACAGTTCCACAATGATTAAAAAAATGGGCTCTTTCTTAAGTCATCATGGTCACAAGAATGGGCCTTAGAGATTTGGCCCTCGACATTTCACATGCATGTAATTTCCAATATAATTGGCCAGGTCCGGTTTGGGCAGATGTTAATAAGCCTGAAGCCAATTCATATAGTCTATAGGTCACCTAAGATAGTTGCATCTGAAATACAACCCTCTGTGTGTGTTTCTACAGAGTGTTGTCACCTTTAACCAAGTCACATACAGACATCTTAAATCTAAGAAATATTTTAAATAAATTTACATGGAATTTGCTATAACTTTGAATTATTAGGTTATTATCAAAATATTGGGGGTAGCTTGTCCAATCTATCTACTTTTTTACGCTTTATTTTTGTGATGTTCAATTTTGTATTTATATAAAATTGAGTCAAATTAATGATATCTGTAGCAATGTTATAGGATTGGAAACTAAGTATAAAACATTCATATTTGCTTTAAGGCTATGTTTAATTTTCAAACTACATAGTGTTCAAGTTGAAATAGAACTTTAATATTATTATGCACTTTTCAGACAAAATTTCTGAGCCTTAATTCTTCACTTTTCCTTTTATATTTGAAAGATTCATAAATCCATGTATTTGGCCATTCTCCAAAATTGTCAAAGAAAATTTCTGACAGAACGAGCTCCACTTCTCATCTTCTGCCAGAATTTCTGGGATAAATGCAGACTGGAACTCTTAGCTAATGGACTGTGACTTCATTCTTTATATGATATGTCCATGAAAACAACATAGGGCTCCAGTACTGAAAATGAAAAGTCAGAATCAAAGCTCTGTGCTTGAATTCATCCTCTTGGGCTTTTCTAACTTTCCTGAACTCCAGAAGCAGCTCTTTGGGATTTTCTTGGTTATTTACCTGGTGACCCTGATGGGAAATGCCATCATTATAGTCATCATCTCTCTGGACCAGAGACTCCACGTTCCTATGTACCTGTTCCTCCTGAACTTATCTGTGGTGGACTTGAGTTTCAGTGCAGTCATCATGCCTGAAATGCTGGTGGTCCTCTCCACTGAGAAAGCTAGGATTTCTTTTGTGAGCTGTTTTGCACAGATGTATTTCATTCTTCTTTTTGGTGAGACTGAATGTTTTCTCCTGGGGGGAATGGCTTATGACCGATTTGCTGCAATTTGCCATCCTCTGAACTATCCAATGACTATGAACAAAAAAGTTTTTATGAAATTAGTTATATTTTCATGGGTCATAGGTTTTATGTTAGGTACTGTGCAAACATCATGGGTGTCTAGTTTTCCCTTTTGTGGCCCCAGTGAAATTAATCACATATCTTGTGAAACCCCAGCAGTGCTAGAGCTTGCATGTGCAGACACCTTCTTGTTTGAAATCTATGCTTTCATAGGCACCATTTTGATTATTTTGGTTCCTTTTGTGTTGATACTCTTGTCTTACATTCGAATTCTTTTTGCCATCCTGAAGATGCCATCAACCACTGGGAGGCAAAAGGCCTTTTCCACCTGTGCTTCTCATCTCACATCTGTGACCCTCTTCTTTGGCACAGCCAGTATGACTTATTTGCAGCCCAAATCTGGCTACTCACCAGAAACCAAGAAACTGATGTCGCTAACTTATTCACTGCTTACACCTCTGCTGAATCCACTTATCTATAGCTTGCGAAATAGTGAGATGAAAAGGGCTTTGATGAAATTATGGAGAAGGAAACTGGTTTTACATGCGGTGTGACTGTGTTGAGAAACCATATAAAATTTGGTTACTGCCCAACTGTACTCTATTTAAGTGTAATAAATTTTGAAAACAATTTGAATTTCTTGGTATGAGTATACTTCATTTTTTGAGTTCTCCAAGTTTGATCATACATCAAGGACATCTTTATATGGTAATGTTTTGATTCCTTTTTCATGGATGCATAATACTCCTAAACATGGGACATAACAATTTGTTTAGTCGTGGCCCTACTGGCAGTAATTTTTTTGCCATAATAAACAATACTAAAACAAATAACCTATTTTTATATGTTCATGAATTCTGGTACTTTAATTTATACAAAATTGCTTTCATACGATGGGTTTGATTGGTCAAAGCAAATGTCAGTTTGTGAATTTTCATAGATATTACTGATTTGCTTTTTATTTTAAGTACTTATTTTCATTTTAAATACTTCAGAATGACCTAAGACTCACTTGCCCCACTGACTGGGTTGAACTCCAAGAAGCCTACAAATAAAGAAATGAAATTTTTACTTTTGCAGTGAAAATCTGTTCCATGAATGAGTATGAAAGAGAAGCTATGTATAGAGAAGACCACAAAGGATCTATTCAGGGACCCTGAGAGATTATAATTCAAAACTGGATTTCTTCTTAGAACATATTCATCCAGTGCTTTGAGTACTGTTTTTAGTACAGAGCATCACGTGATCGTTTTTGAAGTTCATTTATAGTATTGCTATCTTTTTCACTTATAAACCATTGTTTTTAAAAACCTAGTCAAATTTCTTTTATAGGGCAAAAATATCCACCCCATATAGGCCAAACAATGTATGATTTTTTTTTGTGGGACACAAATATGATTACCTAATTGTGCCTATTTTTTGTTATTCTTGAGTCATATTGATATCCGTTTGCATCTTTCCCACAATGAATAATTAAACACATTGCAAAATTGAAATGTAACATTTCTTTTTTGCTTCCTATTTTAATTTTGCTGCAAGAAATAGATAAGGTCCTACTCATTAAATCTACATCAAAGGAGTTAACACCACCCTTCATTTCTGCTCCAGGGAGGTAATAAAAGATTAGAATACTTTCTCTGAAGCAATCATTCATTTGATGGGAAAACATTTTTGTCTTCATATCTACTGACAAAAATGAGGGTGGAGGTCAAACCTATTGGCGTTTGAAAGAAAGAAAGAAAGAAAGAAAGGAAGGAAGAAAGGAAGGAAAGAAAGAAATTTCATCAGCAGAAAGCTGAAATTTTGTGGGTAATATCTCAAAGTTGTATAATATTGTTTTCAGCTAGGAATCAAACAAATGTCAGCAAAAACTTTTGATTGGATCCCATCTTAAATGAACCATTAAGTACTGCTTATCTAAAACAAACAAATAAGCAAATAAGCAAACAATGAACCCAAATGCAGAACATCCCTTTAATGATTCTGTAGTTTACTTGTTCATTCATCGATTACATAAATCAATTTTTCTTAAGAAAGATTCTTTTAGAAAGCCAGGCTAGGTGGCTCATGCTGTAGTCCCAGATACTCTGGAGGCTGCTGGGAGGATTGCTTGAGCCCAGGAATTCAAGACCAGCCTGGGTGATACAGCAAGACTCTGTTTCTAAAAATAAAACAAGTAAAGAAATAATTTCTTATTTATTGGATGGTCATTAGACTTTGGAAGGTCACTGAATTCATATCCTTTCCTCTTTCATTGCCCTTTGCAATAAATAAAAGCCTGCACTGGCAAGATGTTTATGGACAGGCCAGGCAAGGTGGCTCATGCTTGTAATCCTAGCACTCTAGGAGGCCAAAGTGGGAGGATCACTTGAGCTCAGGAGTTTGAGACCTGTCTGAGCAAGAGTGAGACCCGGTCTCTACTAAAAAATAGAAAAAATTAACCAGGCATGCTGGCGTGCGCCTGTAATCCCAGCTACTCTGGAGGGTGAGGCAAGAGGATTGCTTGAGCCCAGGAGTCTGAGGTTGCTGTGAGCTAGGCTGACGCCACAGCACTCGCCTGGGCAACAGAGTGAGACTCTGTCGCAAAACAAAAACAAAAACAAAAACAAAAACAAAAACAAAAAACAAAACAAAAAAACCCACAAAGGTTGACAAGAAAAAGAATATTCTAGAAGTGAAATAGAGATACAATTTTCTTCCAGAAAATCCAGGCAAATAGCAACCAGTGCTATAGACAGATTTAAAGGTATTATAATCTCCCCCACCAAATATGCTTAGAGTAGAGGTGGCTAATATTCCAAGCAAACCTGAAATGGAAAAAAATCACATATGCAGCTTCATTTCACATATAAAAATTAATAATTTTTTTCTATCAGAAAGTAATAATATATGCTTCTCAAAGACAATATACAGAAAAGAAAAAATAATTATCTCAAATTCTACCATGAAAAGTTGCACATTGTTAACATTTTGTTGAGTTCCTTTCCAAGAACTTTTTTCTTGCAGATATTTCTTGTTATGCTACATAATTTGGATCATAGGATTATTCAAGTGTATATTTTATTTGTTTCATTTCATACCTTAAACATTGCTTATGTTATTACAAAATTTTCATAAGTTTTCATAAGCTTAATTTTTCTTTTTCTTTCTTTTGTTTTTTGTTGTTTGGAACAGAGTCTCACTATGTTGCCTGGGCTATAGTGCTGTGGTGTCAGCCGAGCTCACGGCAACCTCAAACTCCTGGGCTCAAGCAATCTTTCTTCTGCCTCAGCCTCCCAAGTAGCTGGGACTACAGGCATGTGCCATCATGCCCGGCTAATTTTTTCTATTTTTAGTTGAGACACGTTCTTGCTCAGGCTGGTCTCGAACTCTTGAGCTCAAGTGATCCTCCCTCCTCGGCCTCCCAGAGTGCTAGTATCACAGGCATGAGCCAACATGCCAGGCCTTAACTTTATTTTAAATTGTTAACCAGTTGTCTAATATGTGCACTGAGTGGTGCACATTATCTGCAGGATTTGAGAGTCTTCCATCATCATATGCTCCACAGGTTTTCTTTTTTTTTCCTGAGACAGAGTCTTGCTCTGTTGCCAGGGCTACAGTGCCATGGCATCCACCTAGCTTACAGCAACCTCAAACGCCTGGGCTCAAGTGATCCTCCCTCCTCGGCCTCCCAGAGTGCTAGGATTACAGGCATGAGCCACCACCCTGGCCTAATTTTTCATCATAACATGGAAAATAAATTATTTCCCGTTCCCTATTTTTGGATGTTTAAGTTGTTTTAAATTTTGTTGATACATAAAAAGTTCTGCCATTACATGTATAGTATTTTTCCTACAGTATTGAAAATTATTTCCTTTAGACTAGATTTCAGAAAAGGCATTATTGGGTCAAAGGTTTTGAACATTGTTTGGACTCTTGATACATGTTGTCAAATTGCCAATTAGGAAGGTTGTACTGGTTGCCCTGTCCCTCCTTACTGTTACAAAGTGTCTTATTTTGCTGCCTGTGATCCAGTATTATTTAATTTTTAAGAAAATATTGCTAGTTTTACATTTTAAAATGCTTTATACTTATTACTTTATTTTAAATTACTTAAAGTCTTTATTCATATTTTTAATCATAAAAGCAACACATGCTTATTGTAAAATTTTGCATAAGTACAGAAATAAAAGCTATTTTTCTCCTCAACGCCAGCCTCCAATGCAATGAAGAGCCTAAACAGTGTTCAAAACTATTGAACACATGGTGCACAGAGGTAAAGGAGAAAGCATTTGGGGGCATCTATAAGGTGGAAAAAATATTATGTTTTATGTTACATAATTATAAGAAAATTAACAAAGTATCAGAGAAGACGTTAAATATTAAAGTTATATATTCCTAATAAAATGTTTATAGAAATTTGGATAAGAAGTTTGAAGTTGCTTCCACAGGTATAATTTTCTAATATGAGTTTATGTGCTTGAAATGGCTACATGCAATTCCTGATCAAGACATCTTAGGAATGATCTGTTCTCATTTTTGATGGTTACCATCAATAAGAAACTGTTCTCACATGGTAGTTGACATAAATTTTAAAATCTAACCCTTTTTTTCACTGACAAGTATAATGTTGAAATTTATTGTGATAATAAAAATAGATTTCGTAACTATTTCAATTTTTTTCACATCAAGTATTTGAAAATGATAATTGCCAAAAACAATTCTAATTGGGAGGCCATTAGACCGGGGCGACTTGGGCACTTTAAATTCCTTTGTGAACAAACCGGAGCACAATGTAAATGGTAAATTGGAACTAGAAACTATACCAGATAGAAACCACTTACTAACCTCTAACTAGGGACTTTCCACTCCAACCAATCAAAATTGTTTTCTTTGTTTTGCTTCTGCAAACAGTTTTGTAAAGTTTCCCCTCTTGGTAGTTGCTTGCGATCTGGTGCTGCCCCATTCTTGAATTGCTCAGATAAACTCCTTAAAATTTAAATGTGCTCAAGGTTTTCTTTTATCCTAATGAAGTTCTATTCTTCAGAATGTACATGCAAAGCAAGAGCAGTTACTAACAGGTAGTTGAGAGGAAAATGAACAAAAGAATACGTGAAGTTGGAGATTGGGGCCACCTTAGGGAGCTGTGCTTACCAGGGGCCCCTGCCTGACACCCCACTCTGACTCGCAATCAGCTATGTTATTGCCTGTACTCTGTGTTCCCTGGGGCACCTGGAAGCCCCTTAGTGGTTAAGGCAGCAACACATTCTGCAAAGCATCTCCTGGGCGTTACTCAGTGCCTTTGGGCAGAGTACTGATAGCAGACATCACCTACAGTGCTCACTGTCTGTGTTACCAAAACTTTGGTACTTGTACCCTAGACTGAATCAGTGGGAATGAAGAACTAAGACAAGTGGCTTGAAGAAAAGGAAAGAGAAGTTTCTTAGTTTGCTGGCAAATGAGGAGGGCAGCAGACTAGTGTCTCGAAAAACTACAGTCCTGCCTTTAAGCATAAATACAGGGCTTTTAAAGGGGGGTTTTCAGAGGTTGGGTTCAGGTAATTGAGAGAGAGACAGAAAGAGAGAGAGAGAGATAATAGCCAAAGCCCCAAATAGGCCCATTTTAACCAGCATAAGGAAGTCCCCTCTGCCTTAGCCTTTATAGGAAAAGTACCTTTGAAATGACTGATCCATTTTTGTTCCTTGTTTCTTCTTTTTTTCAGTCTTTTCCTGTCTATAAATACTCACTGCCCACATTACAAAAGGGAGCTCTCTGAACCTCTCCTGGTTCTGAGGGTTGCCTGTGTAAGGGACAAGTGTAAACTTCCCTTTTGCTCTCTGAAGGTTCACTGAAAATCTGCTTACAAAAGGCAGGTCAATAGGAGAAAGGGCTTACAAAATTTTATTTTAATGTGTATAGCATAGGGGAATCACTGGAGAGTGATTCCTAATAATCCAATGGGATACAGACCGTTATGTACCCTTTTTCATGGGGGAGAGGGGAGATGGAAGATGTAGGCAATTATTTTGAGGGGCAGCAAATGGTTATTAGAGAGAAGGAATGGGCAGAAATTAACTCGTAAATGATTCTCTTTGGAATTTGAAAGAGCCTGAGAGGTATGCACAATTTTGTGAAAAAGTCCTTCCGGGTGTGGCTGCATTTCTCAGTCTCGTTTTCTGTGATAGACAAGGAGATTTCAGGGAGGGGATGGAAGACAACTGTGTTTCTTTGGGAAAGAAATTTTCTTGGTTAGATAAGGAAATTCCAAAGACAGTCCCTGCACTTGGGGGATGGGGAGGGTAAGACAAGGTTAGAGAGACCTTGGTTCTGAGGCAGCTTCTAAGGCCTCTCCGCAAGGCAAAGCCCCAGTCTTTGGTGTATCACTTTCTGAGCCCCAAAACCTGATTCACGAATCATTCTTTGATCAAATAAACTCTATTACATTTATTTTGCCTAAAGTTTTTCTTTTATCACCTTTCTATATGTCACTGGTTTGGTTGGGTATGAAATTCCAGGGTTTCAATAGTTATGCTTTTAGGAATTCTAAACATTATTCCACCATTTTCCAGTTCTAAGTAACAGAAAAGATATTTATTTCCACTTTTGTTTTCTTTCACTTTTGGATATCCCACCCACCCCTTTTCTTCTTTCTTAATGTTAGTCTGATATTTGTGGTAGAAATGTCATTACAAGTCCCCCGCCCCTGTATTTCTTTCCCTAATTCCTTTCTGCCTTCCTCTTCTTTTTTTCACTCTTGCTCCCTTCTTCCCTTCGTCTGTTTATGCAAACTTCCTTAGTGAGTCTTTTCGTTCTGAAAATCTCAGCTGAGAGGAATTTATTTTTTCCTCCTCTATCTGTTCCATTATTCCTACTGGACCTCCTATGAGTATTAGATCTATCAGATCAATTCTCCATGTGTTTTAACTTTTTCATTATAATTTTTATTTCTTAATAATTTTATTTGAATTTCAAACAAATTCTTTCTGTGAACTCTCAACCTATCATTTGGTATTCAGTGTTATCTATTTTGTTACTTCATTTCTCCATGGAAGTTACTTTTTGAAATTTTAAGAATTATTTTTTTTTGTTTTTTTAAATTTTATTTCTTTTAATTTTATGTTATTAGTAATGCTTCTGGTCAGCAGTAGGCTACTAGTAGTTAAGTTTTGGAGGAGCTAAAAGTTAAACTTAGATTTTTCACTGTGGAGGGGGTCAGTGTCCCTAACACCCGCATTGTTCAACGATCAACTACAATTGATTTTGTTATATCCAGTGTATGTTATTAAAAACCCATATTGTAGGATAAATACTCATATTATACATTCAATTTTGCTTGGAGCACTAATTTTTCTCCTTTTTTGAGTCACAGATGTCTTTAAGAATCTGCTAACTGCTCCTGACACACACTTCAGAAAAAGGCACACGCATTCCCTAAATTTTTTTTTTTTTTTTGAGACAGAGTCTCACTCTCTTGCCTGGGGTGAGTGCCGTGGCCAGCCTAGCTCACAGCAACCTCAAACTCCTGGGCTCAAGCAATCCTACTGCCTCAGCCTCCCGAGTAGCTGGGACTACAGGCACGCACCGCCATGCCTGGCTAATTTTTTCTATATATATTTTTAGCTGTCCAATTAATTTCTTTCTATTTTTGGTAGAGACGGGGTCTCGCTCTTGCTCAGGCTGGTATTCCCTAAATTTTGACACATCAATTCAGGCATTCTCTGATTCCTGGAAGTATATCCATGGGTCCAGGTTGAACCACTAGTCCAGTTGATCAGTATTTGTCAGATGAGTGGATTCTCTCAACAATTGTACTGGTTGTTGGTTAAGTTCTCCTTTTCTTTTATTCCCCTGAACCAAGGGTTTGCATGTGTTTTGGGAGCAAGCATTGGGTACTTACTGAGAGAATGATTAGGGAACACGTTTCCTTGCCTAGTCTCCCACCCCTAGCAGTGACAGGTGAAATCTAGCCACTGGGGGCATCTCCTTTCCGCAAGTGCTGGCCAGTAGATGCAAATGCTGTAAGAGCCTGGTTGCCCCTCCCCCTCAGCAGGGCTGTGGTAATAGTCAGGTCTCACTTTCAGCCAGGGTCTGCATTGTGGGCTGAACTGTGTCCCCTGAGATTCATATGTTGAAGTCCTAACTCTCAGAATGTGATTGTATTTAGAGACAGGGCCTTTAAAGTGGTAATTAAGTTAAAATGAGGTTGCTTGGGCTGGCCTTAATCCAAAAAAGCTGGCGTCCTCATAAGAAGAAGAGATTAGGACACAGACAATACCCAGATTGAGGGATGACCACGTGAGGACACAGTGAGAAGATGGCCATCTGCCAGCTGAGAAAGACAAGAAGTCAGAAGAACAGTCTGAAGAAAGTGGGGTATGTAAAATGTGTCAGGCCTGAGAGACATGCAAATGAGTCTTCAGTCACACCACGCCCAGGGTTAATGGTTTAAAGGTGAGTTTATGTGCTTGTCAATGAAATAGCCCCAGAAGAGTGACCTAAAATGTTACCATAAGTTGCACAATGTGACTGTACCCATTATCTTCATGCTCTTAGAATTAGTGATGTAAACAACAGTGTATAACCAATCAATAGTTTGTTATTTTAATGCAAATTTTTGGTAAACAACCTAGAAACTGCCCCTTCTTTTTTCCTTTAAACACCCCCTTGCAACTGCTGCTACTCATAGCGTATATTCGAGGGTAACTTGAATCTGTGTCTCCTGGGTTATAGTCCTCAAACTTGGCCCAAATAAACTCTCTACTTATGTTAATTTTGCCTCAGTTTCTTCCCTTAGGTAGACGCAGCCAATGAGAGAGGCTTCAGGAGAAACCAACCTACCAATACTTTGATCTAGGACTTCTAGCTTCTAGAACTGCAAGAAATGAATGTCTGTTGTTGGCTGGGCGCAGTGGCTCATGCCTGTAATCCTGGCACTCCGGGAGGCAGAGGTGGGAGGATCGCTTGAGCTCAGGAGTTCGAGACCTGCCTGAGCAAGAGTGAGACGCCCGTCTCTACTATAAATGAAAAGAAATTAGCCAAACAACTAAAAATAGAAATAAATAAATAAATGTCTGTTGTTTAAGCCACCAGTCTGACATTTTGTTACGGCAGCCCTAACAGACTAAAACAAGCTGTGATGTGTGAAGCCTGGGGTCAAATGAGACAATCAGCTTCTTCCTGCAAGGAGCCTTCAGGGTTTCTGAAGTCCCTCAATTTACTCCCTGCCAACAGGTCACAGGCCTGTCCTTTTCCTTGCATAGTTACACAGGACCTTGGAGATGCCTGTGACTGGGCAGGCCCAGTGGCATAAGAAATACACTTACTATGGAGGCCGAGGGTCTAAGCAGGCATTGCTGCTGTACTAGTTTCCTTTTTCTCTCTGTCGTGGCAACTGTTAGGGTGGTGATGCCAGTGCGCACAGGTTTTGAGGAAGATTTCTCCGGACAGAGATTAGGATAGAAAGAAAAGGTTTATTTACTTTTCCCTGGGGGAAGGAAAAAGGACCAGTGAGGAGGTGGAAAGAAGAAGAATGTACTGGCCCTGAAAACCAGCTATCAGGGCTTTTTAAAGGGGGTTATGAAAATGGCAGGGTATAATTGAGAAACTGTTGTATCCACTCCTTTCTTTCTTCTTGGTGGCAGGTAGATAACAAAAACTGCAAGGAT
>RJWJ010027777.1:0-21919 GCA_004363605.1 Indri indri
TTTTGTTTTGCTTTTGGAGTACAGGAACTTTTGATTTACTATGCAGGAGGGGTTTGTGTTTCATGACCAACACTTATTTTGGTTCTACTTCATTATTTCTGTGCACTTTGTGAACAAGGAAGTGTACAACTTTTAAGAGTTTCTTGAACACTTGGAAAAAAGGAAGCTGAGCACCTATTAAGTTCCAGGCACCTTTTATTCCTTGTACTCCTATAACATTACACCAGTAACCCATGAGATAGGTTATTGTACACTGTCCATTTTACAGGTGAGGAAAGGGACTCAGAGAAGTAAAGTAATCGGACCAAAGCTAATTAGCCAAACAAATCAGTTAACTCTATAGTTCCCACTGTTTGTGGGAACTCAATTTTATGTGTGCTTGTGTATAAAAGGAAAACCAGAAAAATGATTCTGAGGGTTAGAAATGTCTTAATGAGCCTGAGTAACGGGAAGCCGCCTGGGCCACAGGGTAAGGAACAAACTATTCCATACACACTTAGGGTGGTTAAAAGGGATTGCTGTGTTCTAGCACAGTGCTGCTACGCTGATTGTAGTGATGATACCAAGACATGCAGGAAAAAAGATGGGAACCGTTCATTGGACACAAATTCCAAAGAAATATTTAGGAGAATGGTTAATGTATTTTTAAAATCCTAGGCAGGGTTCGTTCTACAATACTTAGAGCCACCTCGAGCAGCTCACCAGTGTCCTCGAGACTGCATTTCTTCCCCTTAAAATAATGGGGTTGTACAATGAGATCTATAAGGCCCCTCTGAGTTAAAGTTTTGTGATTCCATCTGTAAAATTCACTTAATATAACAGCTCATTCCCCAGTGAGGGATAAATGAGGTGTTACAGGGCTGCCTTGCAAGTTTCATGCACATGTTTCATCTCCTTCAACTAGAAGGTGAGTTCCTGGAGGGCTGGAATGCATCTTATGGCACCCAGCACATGTCAATAACCGTTGAGTTGACTGGAAGAGTGAAAGAAGGAATGGATCTTATCATTCCTGGTGCAATACTAAAGAGCATGGACTTAGGAATCAGAAAGATCTGAATTTTAATATATCTTCACACTGAGCCTCATTTTCTTTGTTTATAAAATGGGAACAATAACACCTACCCCACAGGGTTGTTTACAGCTTATTATTGCTAAGTTAAGTGTTTTTATGGAAGGGAAGGCAAAAGAAAGAGAATAATAAAGATCTTAAAGGGTGCAATTAGCTCTTTAACTAATATCTTTATTAGACTAAAGGCACCTGTATGTTCACTCAACAAGTATTTTTGAGGAATTGTTAAGTGCAGAATACAGTACTAATCACTGGAAAAGAGACCACCAGAAAGAATATTTACCAAGTATCTAAACATACTACGTGCCCCAGCACTTTTCCACACTAGCTAGGGTAGGTAGGAATTGGTTTTGCCATACTGAATATAAGAGAAGCAATGTTCAGAATGGTTGAATAACTTGCTGAAGGTCAAACAATTTGTAGAGGCCAGCAGATGTGACAAGATCAAAGGGTTTATCAAACTAAAATAAAATGCTGAATAACTTGAGCATTTCAATAACCACTCTGTGCAATTGCCAACCACACAACCAAGGTAGTGTGCCAGAGTGAGAAGGTGGGTGGGGAAGGAGGTGAGGCTACCTTAACTAATTACAGCACACAGGTCAAAATCAAGGTGGAGTTCATTTATAAGGGGGAAGGGGATTAAAAACTACCATAATTTTTATTGAAATGCAAGAAGAGGTTAATTAGGAACTTAATTGGTAAATGACATTTGAAGAATCCTTCAAAAAATGCTTCCCTTTCCAGAAAAACACTGAATTACTTCTCATTACCGCAATTTTTAAAAATTGGGTTGGAAATGTGTCCTAGGCGTCTGTGATATTATTGCTCCCCTGCTGTTAACCAACCCACACAGGAGTCTTCTGTGCATGGAGAAAGGCAGATCTTGGGGGCTCAGACAGCTGGGGAAGGAAGGAGGGGGTCTGGTGGGCACCTGCGAAGGGATCCATGTATGTTCAGGCCATGGTTTCCTCTTTGCAGAATACAGAAGGAAGGACGATGCCACAAACACCTCTCCGTTTCAGTGCCAGCCAGTATTTTCCAAAGTGTGTTTTTCTGAATACTAGTACTGTGGGAAGTTCCTAAGAGGGTTCCATGGTCAAAAATGTTTGGGAAACACTGCATATCATCTCTTCTGCTTAGAGAATCACAGTGCACATTATGTATTAATAGCAAGTTAATGCTGCTGAGAACTCCTGTGGTAAGGAATCTCTCTAACCTTAACATTTCCCAAATTTGTTTGTCCATGGGAGTCCTATGTTAAGTAGCTACTATTGACATCCTGCAGAAATGGTTCTCTTAGGTGTTAAATAAAATTTATAGAAGGCTGCATTGGTTTGGACCGAGTTCCTGCACTAGTCCCAACAGACCATACCAAGATGGAGTCACTCACACTAAAATTCCACTACCAAGCCAAAACTAAGTTGTTTATCTGACTTTCCAAGAAATCAGCAGAGAAAGAGGTTAAAGTCAAATCCCCAAACAGGCCAGTTTTAGCTGGCATGATCAGGAAGTCCCCTCTGCTTTAACCTAAACAACCAATCCACTTTTTGTTCTCTGTCTCTGCTTTCCCCAGCCCTATTCTGTCTATAAAGCCAACCTCCTCTGTTCAGCTCATCAGAACATTCATTCTGTTTTATAGAATAAGGTATTGCCTGATTCTAGAATCACAAATAAAAGCCAATTAAAATCTTTAAACTAAATATGTTGTAATTTTGTCTTTTGACATAGGGATACTTTGAAAGATTATCATTTACCTGGGTTATTTCAACTGGCCCTAGGCTCACTTCAGTATAATCAGCCTTCACCCTGATTATTGAGTGATCTCTCCAGCAGGAAATCTATGTTTTACCCTTAATTAAAAACTTTCCATGGCTCCACACTCTCTATAAAGTATGAGCTCTCTGGTCTGATATTCAAGATTCTCCCTAATGTAGCTTTAAATGAAAACCCCAGGCTACTCTGTTCTATATTTTACCCTTTGGCACCTTGACCATTCATCCTAGGTGACAACCTTTTCAACTTTTTATTTTGAAATAAATTTAGATTTACCTAAAATTGCAAAAAAAAAAAAAAAAAAAGTACAAAGAATTCCTGTATATCTTTCCCCCAGTATCTCTCAATGATACCATCCAGCCTTTTCTAGATGGTACTCATCATTTCCTACCTCGGATTACCACTCATGATCACCTGTCTTTAAGAGCCACATTCATGTCCGATTCACCTTTGTATCGCTCCCAGAACTTAGCACTAAGTACAAATGAGTAAGGCATAGGCTCAGTGGTTCCAAAATGTCAAAAATAAAAATAACAAAAGAAAACTTGCCCTCTACTCATCATTACTTCATTGGAAAAGGGATATTTTATGGAAAGGACAATATTAGAATAAGAGACAATGCTGATGAACAACTGCCTACATCTTTCTGATTGTCCCATTTGTTGCAAGCAGGACCCTGTGGCCAAGCACAGCAGACTGACATCTGGTAGGCTCAACAAAACCAAGAGGGGTTACCCTACCTTTCAAGCATTTTGTCAGGTTTATGGCGAAGGGTTTGGGGACTTCTGTAATAAATGCAGCTCCAACCAAGCTTGGAATATAAGTACTTACAGCATTGCCACACAAGACTTTCCCTTGTTCTTATGGCAAAACCAGAAGTGATTCGGACTAATTAAGCACAGAAATTGCATACAACACCAAAAGTCCATTTGGAATTCCCAAGTTTCTCTTCCGGCGGTAACACCTTTTCATGGTCTGGGTGGTAAACACATTTCTGTGCACATACATCTCCCATCCCAGGGCTGGATTCCATATGGCTGCAGTGACTTTCTGAAAGCAGATAAGGGTAACGGAAATCACACATTTCTGTGGCCTCTCGTTGTTTCCTTCCCTTCTCCTTCTCTGCTACTTCAGCTGGAACGGAGATGAATTTTCCTGCAACAGTCAGTCTCCAGAGGAACACTTCTCTCTCCACGTACGGCTGAGCTTTTCACAGGGTTTCAGAGGCCCAAAATGATCTTTCTTGAATGTAGAGCTTACCATGTCAGAGCTCCTCGATGGCTCACTGCTGCCTAATGGAATCATGCCCAAACTTCGCAGCGCAATCTTCTATGCCCTTCCTAAACTGGCCCCAAAGGCCTTTCTAGCTGCTCACTGGGGAGGAAGGAGCATGGTATTAGCAATTTCATAATGTCTGGCTCTTTCATCCCTTGGTATCATGTTCATGGTATTCCCTGGACCTGAAAAACTTTTTCTGGCTTTGTCTGCTTGAAGAACTCACATTTATCCTGTAAGAATCAGCACAAGTACCAACTCGTCACTGCAACCTTCCTGACCGCAGAGAGAGAATTAATCTCCCCATATTCTATGTTTCCACAGCGGCCTGTACAGATTATTAGTAAAAAGGGTTAAAAACTACCTACCTCATGGAGTTGTAAAGTTTAAATGTAAATATACATAAAACATTTAGAACAATTCATAGCACTTAATGAATGTGTCAGTTTAATCATTGTTGCTGCTAAAAGCAACATATTTTTGTTATCTGCTTCTATATTTCTATGCTATTGTTAGGCAGGCTATGAGCTCATAGAGGGCAGAGACCAGGTTCTTCTAAATCCTTATCCCCAGCACCTAGCACAATGTTAGTTATACAGCAGCAGTGAAATAAATTCATTTTTAAGAAATTTATTTTCTTTTGACTCTTAAGTAACATGTTTCACTAGAAAATGTATAAAGAAAAAAGTACAAAGGGAAAAAACAAACAAAAAACCAATCACAGCCACAACACTCAGTAACAACCGCTGTTAATATTCGCTGGTATATATATTTCCTTTCAGTCAAATTAGGCTTATATTACATATATAGTTTATATCCAATTTCCACTTAACATTATACTATGAGAGTTTTCTTATGTCTTTACACATTGTCTGAAGACATGATTTTAATGATTACTTAAAACATCATATGGAGAGAAGGTAACGTTATTTTACCAACTTCCTATTACTGGACATCCAAGCCATTTCAGATTTTCTGCTTTTGAAAATATTTCTGGAGTTAAACTGTAAGCTCTGCCAAGGGGTAGACTTACTCCCAGATTCAACAGAGAGCCCTGACCTCCCTTTAGGAATGACAGTCTGGTGCAGGAAGAGCAGAGGACAAACTCCTCTTCCTGGGAATGGTCTAAGTGTCTCTCGGAAGGACTACCAGACATTCACGCATGAGCTCACTCAGGAGGCTGAGAGGACAGTGCTCAGACTGAAGTCGCTCTCTTCTCCCTCCCCTGCCCCCTCCCTTCTCCATCCCATTAACATTCCTCCTGGGAGATTGCTATTCCAAAGGACAAACAGGCATTGTTGGGACTCTCTGGCCCTGAGAGTGGGCCTTGTAACCTGAGCCCCACAGCTTGGATATGCTGGGGCAGGTCACCCTGGGGACGCCATGGTGACAGATGAAAGTGCATCTCAGAGCTCTGGATTGTGTTTCCAGGGCCCAGGTGTGGGGAGATTATCTTTCTGACAAGCCAAGCACTTACCGCAATCTCTACAGCTGCTTTCTCTTCTCTCCCCAGGTCCTAGGCCTACCAGAAATAGCACCCTCGAGCCATTCTCTGTTAAAGCTAAGAGCTGTCTTCACCTGAGCCCCTTTGCCTGAAATAGTTACCAAAGAACCTGACAAATTGCCTCACTTTGTCAGGCGAAAGAGCGAACAAACATCCTGCATTTTGAGTGCCCAGGCTGGCATGTTCCCCCAAGCCGGGAGCCCTGGAGCTCTTCCTAGGAGCCCTCAGTGTGGTGGTGCAGAGACTGGGAGCTCTGGCACCAGACCCGGGGGGCTTGCCACTTGCTAGCTGTCTGACCTTGGGTAAGCCGTGTGATCTCTCTGAGCCTCAGTTTCTTCTCCTGTGAAAAGGCAACAATGCTGGTGTCCCAGGCTTGCTGTGGGGATGAAAGGAGACTAGAGACATAAAAGCACTTAGCACCATATGTGCCTAGCAAAGGTGCTCCTGTGGCGAACTGCAGAGCTGTGAAAGGGACCAGGTGTGTTTGAGGAACAGAAGGTAGCATACTGGGGGCTGGCAGGTGGGTCTACACACTGAGGCCTAGGGACCTGCTTAAAGCACTTGGCCAGGCTGCCAAGGTAGGGTGGGCGAAAGGCTGTTCTGTTCAGGTCTCGGCAACACATTCGGATGTGACTTGGTAACAGCCTGACCTCCAGACTGGGAGGCAGGAAGGCAAGCCCTGGCAGGCTGACAGCTGGGATCCCACTAGAAGCAGGTGCCAGGGCAGGGTGGACCTGGGAACATAAACTGTGTGGCTCCCAGCGCCCACCCCAATGTGTTGTACAATCCAGAGCAGGCTTTCCCTGCAGCCTGATGCTGCCCTGACTCACTCTCACCTCACAAAGCCGTCCTTCAAATGGACAGGGAGCTGACTCTGACAGAACACAGATTGCATTCATGGCCTGTCTTTAACCAGATTCCTCTTTTGTAAGATTCGACATTTTCTGAGCACCTACTATGTGCCAGGTATTGTGCTTGACACTTTTGTACATGGGATCTCATTGGAGCCCCATGACAATCTTGTGTTGTAGTTATTCCCACTCCTAAGCAGCAGTGAGACTCGGGGGATGAAGTCTTTCAAACATGTGCAAACCATGGTGTTAGCCACTTGGACGACAGCCTGAATTACTGTTGTGGGGGACCAGGGCTAACCAGCTGGCATTCCTCTAGTGCAAAGGCTGACCGCCTCCCCCTTCTCTGAACCCTTAGTCGTTCATAAGTGCAAGCTCTGTGGGGGTTACAAGGCAGAATCTGTCCTTAAGGAGCCAGTGGGCCAAAGGATGGATTTGTTCATGTGCCTTCTGTGTGCCAGGCTTCCTGCTCATCTTTCCACAAATACTACCTAATTCATCTTGTCGATAACCCCCTCTCCCTGCTCCCTAGGTAAATATTATCATCCCTATTTTGCAAAAGACAAAAATAAGCATCTGTGAGGGAGATAAATTGTCCAGTGCTATGTGGCTACAAACTGGAGAAGTGGTAATCTGCAGCCAGTTCTGGCTGACTTCAAAGCCTGTGCCCTTCCACAATACCGTGTCTTTCCAGGAGAATCCCTGTAAGGCTGGAAGTGCTTGCAGCCTTCTGAATGCAGTGGGGTTTTGGCTCGACTTTTAAATCTGATGAAACTCTCCCCTCAAGAGTGGGTGCCTGGTCCTGTGACAGTCTTTAGGACAGACTCTTTCTTCCCAGCCCAGAAATCTGCATCTGCTGCTAGCCCCAAAGAAGGGGACTCAGCTAAACATCCTTAATGAATGTACAGCTTACAGGCAACAAACACTGAGTTTGTTCAGACCACAAATGCAGTCTGTAGGCAGCAACCCTCAAAGCTGGGGCAGGAGGCCCTGAAGGAAGGCGGTGATTGCATATCCCAACTTTAGGCAATTTTCCAGTCCTGGAGGAGGTATGTTCTGAAGCATGAGGTATGCTCCGAGAAGGATCTTGACTCTTGGAAGAAGTGAGACAGAAAAGGAAAGAACACCCTGGTGTGGGATGAGAGGCTGGGAGTGGGTGTGAGCAGCAGACTCTTATCTCAAGGAATGCAGAGATTGGAAGTGTTTGACTCAAACTGCAAATGAGGAGGAAACAAGTCCAGTCCCTTCCTACCCTCATCTGCCCCTCGTTACACATTACCGTCTCTGCTTCACCAGGAGAAAAATTCACATTCGGTCAATATACATTTAATTGTCTGTCATAAATTCTCATCTGTCCAGAGGGATGGCAATTTTCAAGGCATATTTAAAAACCACTTTTTTCCTCGGGAAATGTATCTAGATCTTTAGTGATATTATAGACAACCTGTTTGAAAGTCTTGCTAATCCAGGTGTGCTCCTTTAGTGTGCAAAGATACACAGTCAAGAATCTAGATGCCAAAATCAGAATAAGTTAAGGGTAGCAGATGGTAAGTAAATATTAGTTTTCTCTATCTCCTATCCTGTACCTAAAATGCTTCTATTTATTAAATATTCTATTTACCATGTATTTTAGTAACAACACACTCTGTTTACATACAGCTTTTTGCGCAAAGGTGTGTATGCGTATAACGCGCTGCCTCACCGCGGAGCATGCCGGTGGGACTGCCTTCCTATTCCTCCCTGCGTGAGCACCCATACCGTTCACACACCTTATCTCACAGAAGCCACATGGCAGGCTAGAGAGGGCTGCAGAGCAGGCGGTCTTCTTCTTCCTTTAGAGATAAGGGAAGTGGGGGCCAAGGAGACAGAGTGACTTTCCAGCGCCAATCGGGGAGCGAGGGGCAGAGCTGGGATTAAAGTGAAACCTGCCTAGGAGGAACTGGCTGACACTGTGGTGACTCAAATTAAAATGCTTAACCCGTATAGAAGCAGTTTGGGGTTCTTAGTCCTAACTCAGGCAAATGCCCCAAAACCCAAAGACCAAAAAAACAGGGAACAAGGAACCTGATTCTGGCCCACACTTTCCTGCCCATCCCTAGCATGTTTGCTAAAAGAAAAAGGCCAGTGCAGATGTTTTCCCTCACCTGACCACATGTCTGGGAACCTAGGCTCTGAACAAACCAGCTTGCCCTATCTGAAGGAGCTTCCTTGCTTTGAAATAACAAATTGAAGTTTTTTTCTTGTCCTCAATGTCCTCCCAGCCCGTCAAACCCCTATTAGCTTGAAGGGCGAGGCTAAGAGACAGCTTCAAAAGGGCAGAAATCACAGTGCATTTTCATCATCCATTTGAAGGTCTGCGGGGCAGGGTTTTTGATGTCAGCTGGCTTCCCTTGGGCTGTCATTCCTGGTGCCAAAGAACAATACTTGAGAGACAGGTCTGGATATCAGGAGCTCCTGTTCTTTGCAGATTCAGTACTAATTGTAGCTCTGTTCATTAAATGCTTTCTATTTGCTAGGTACTGGGCTAAGAGCTTTTCATAAAGTATGTGCTTGCTCACATCACCCTGCTGGGTTGGTATTATTACACCCTATTATACAGATGAAGCCACCCAGACTCAGAATGGATTATTAATCTGCCTGGGTCACTTTGCCAGTAAGTGGCAGAGCTGGGATTTGAACCTCGGCTTATCTGACTTCAAAGCCTCTCCTTTTCTTTTACAAAAAAACTGATAATATAAGGATAAAATCAAATTCTTTTCCTGTGATTTTCCATATATTTTCTTTTCCATTAAGAACTGTACTTTGTCTACCTTTCAGATAAAAACAAAAGTAATTTTGGATGATCTTTTCATCATGATCAAAGAAACCCAACTATTCTCACTTTTAAATTAATACAGTCATGCGTATCCATGGGTTCTGCATCCACGGATTCAACCCACCACAGATGGGATATATTCAGCGAAAAAAAATATGCATCTAAACTCAACATGTAGAGACTTTTTCTTGTCATGATGTCCTAAACAATACAGTATAACAACTCTTTACATAGCATTTACATTGTATTAGGCATTACAAATAATCTAGAGATGTTCTAAAGAACACAAGAGGATGTACATAGGTTATGTGCAAATAGTGTGCCATTTTATACAAGGGATTTGAGTCTCCCCAGATTTTGGTACCTGCATGGGGTCCTGGAACCAATCCCTCACAGATACCAAGGGATCACTGTATTCATCAAATGAAGTTAATCATGGAATAGAGTTTCCAGAGTTGTTTTATTTTACTAGTTTGTGACCCCCACAGTCCCACAAAAATAGAAAAAAAAATGTCTAAAGTTCAGTTTACTAAACTTGCAACTACAATGATGGTATAACTGAATTTTACTGAGATACACATGCTCAAATGTTCAGTGACCCTTACTAATATGCAGGCAAAGCAATGCATTTTAATGGCAATGAAAAAAATGCTCTGGAGCCGGGGTTCTTAGTCTTTCTACCATCTCAAACATACTACATCCCACTGGCAACACTCTAGCAATTGTCACACATTCCTGCGAGGCCAAGGACTTTAATCTTTGAAGAATCACTTGCTTTAAACCTTCTTTTCAACATATTCACTATGATTTCCCTCTTTGGGGTAAGACACAGACAATGCTTGGCAGGTTTTCTCTCTTGTGATTCTAAATTGTGGTCTCTGAAGTCCAGTTAATAAAGACTAAAGGCATCATGGTTCTCCTTTGTCAAAACCCTTCACTTACCTCTGGTAGAGGACTTGTTTTAAATTGGCTCAAGTATAATGAAAATGCTGTCTTCAATTAATGAATTTAATATCTTCAATAAAAGGACTAAATATTAAAAAAAAGGTAACTATAGATCTCTTCGTATGGGCATACCTCATTTTATTGCACTTTTCTGTACTGCATTTCAAAGATACTGCATTTTTTACAAATTGAAGGTTTGTGGCAACCCTGTGTTATTGCTTCCATTTCTCCAACAGCCTGTGCTCACTTCATGTCTCTGTGTCACATTTTAGTAATTCTTGTACCATTTCAAACTTTTTCATTATTATTATATCTGTTATGGTGATCTGATCAGTGATCTTTGATGTTACTACTGTAATTGTTTTGGGGCACCATGAACGACACTCATATAAAATGCCAAACATAATTGATAAATGTGTTCTGACTGCTCCACTGACCAGCCATTCCCCTTTTTCCCTCTCCTCGGGCCTCCCTGTTCCCTGAGACACAACAATATTGAAACTGAGCCAGTTAATATCCCCAAAATTGCCTCTACGTGTTCAGTTGGAAGGAAGAGTCACACATCTTTCACTTTAAATCAAAAGCTAGAAATGATTAAGCTTAGTAAGGAAAGCATGTTGAAAACTGAAATAGGCTGAAAGCCAGGCCTCTTGCACCAGTTAGCCAAGTTATGAATGCCAAGGAAAAGTTCTTGAAGGAAGTTAAAAGTGCTACTCCAGTGAACACACAAATGATAAGAAAGCAAACAGCCTAATTGCTGACATGGAAAAAGTTTGAGTGGCCTGGATAGAAGATCAGCCCAGCCACAACATTCCCTTAAGCTAAACCCTAATCCAGAGCAAGGCCCTAACTCTCCTCAATTCTGCGAAGGCTGAGAGAGGCAAGGAAGCTGCAGAAGAAAAGGTGGAAGCTAGCAGAGGTCAGCTCACGAGGTTTAAGGAAAGGAGCCAGCTCCACAACGTAAGAGTGCAAGTGCCGAGGGAGAAGCTGCAAGATCACTGACGAAGGCGGCCACAGATTTTCAATGTAGATGAAACAGCCTTCTGTCGGGAGATGCCGCCATCTAGCACTTTCATAGCTAGAAAGAAGTCAATGCCTGGGTTCAAAGCTTCAAGGGCCAGGCTGACTCTCTTGTTAGGAGGTAATGCCGCTGGTGACTTGAAGTTGAAGCCAATGCTCATTTAGCATTCCAGAAATCCTAGTGCCATTAAGAATTATACTCAATCTACTCTGCCTGTGCTTTATAAATGGAACAACGAAGCCTGAATGACAGCACATCTGTTTACAGCATGGTTTACTGAATATATTTTAAGCCCACTGTTGAGAACTACTGCTCAGAAAAAAAGACTTGTTTCAGAATACTACTAATTGGCAACGTACCTGGATACCCGAGAGCTCTGATGGAGATGTACAAGGAGGTTAACGTTGTTTTCATGCTTGCTGATACAACGTCCATTCTGCAGCTCATGGAATAAGGAGTAATTTTGAATTTCAGGTCTTATTATTTAAGAAATACATTGCATAAAGCTACAGCTGCCATAGATAGTAATTCCTCTGATGGAACTAGGCAAAGTAGGTTGAAAATTTTCTTGAAAGGATTCACTATTATAGATGCCATTAAGAACATCTGTGATTCAGAGGAGGTCAAAATATCAACATTTCCAGGAGTTTGGAAAAAGTTAATTCCAACCCTCGTGGATGACTTTGAGGGGTTTCAGTGGAAGAAGTAACTGCAAATGTGCTGGAAATAGCAAGAGAACTAGAATTAGAAACGGAGCCTGAAGATGTGACTGAATTGCTGCACTCTCATGAGAAAACTTTAATGGATGAGGAGCTGCTTCTTCTAGAAGCACAAAGAAAATGACTTCTTGAAGTGAATCTACTCCTGATGAAGACACTGTAAATATTGTTAAAATGACAACAAAGGATTTAGAATATTACATACACTTAGTTGATAAAGCAGCAGCAGGGTTCAAGAGGATCGACTCCAATCTTGAAAAAAGTTTTACTGGGGGCAAAACGCTATCAAACAGCATCACATGCTCCAGAGATATCTTTTGTGAAAAGATGACTCAGTCGGTGCGGCAAGCTTCAGTGCTGTCGTATTTTAAGAAATTGCCACAGCCACCCCAGCTTTCAGCAACCACCACCCTGATCAGTCAGCAGCCATCAACATCCAGACAAGAAGACCAGATTCTGACTTGCCGAAGCCTCAGATGATTATTAGCATTTTTTAGCAATATGTATGTAAATTGTTTTTCAGACATAATGTCATTGTACATTTAACAGACTACAGGATAGTGTAAACAAAACTTTTATATGCATTGGGAAACCAAATCAAATTATATGACTTGCTTTATTGTGATATTTCCTTTATTGTGGTGGTATGGAACTGAACCAATGTCTCCAAGGTATGCCTGTATGGGACACACTCTGATGTAACTAATAAGACAATATTTAAAGCATGCCCACTGTGTGTACAGGTTCCACACACCCAGTGACCACATACCTGTATGGTCTGGATAGCCCTGTACTAAATATAGTCTATAAATAACCCAGAGGTTGAAGACCAGAGAGGGGACCCAACTTGCCCAAGGCCACACAGCTTCAGGACTCAGTCGCAGAAACCAAGACTCCCTGGTCACAATAAAACCCTCCAACCATGGGATGTGCAACTTCTGTGTCTGACTGGGTTGTGGTCTGGGCTTGAGGTAGGGAGTGAAGGTGGGGACCGGGTGTTTGGGGGTCTGGCCAAGGCCTGGAAAAGCAGAGACAGACAAGATTTTATTCCCAAGCATTGCCTCCTCAGAAAACTTTAAAAAGAAAAGTTTGCCTTTACAATCTGGAGGAGTTTTTCACGTTTCAGCTCATGTTGAATTGTTTTATGCTTTGGCTATAAACCTCCGACAGAGAGAGTGTGGAGGCAAGGCTGACCAGACTTTAACAACGGCTGTGCCGCCGTAAAGCTCAGGTTACAAGGATCGCTCCTGGTGCCAAGGCAGTTTAACAAGTATGAACGCACATAATTCGTTCCAGTTGTCCTGCAGCACAGAAGGGCTATTTCTGGGGTGGGGCTCCCCACACTCCCGCCAATGTGGTTCCCATTACCGGCTGCAGCAGTGCCTTGTTGAAGTTCCCTCCACGCCCAGGAAGGGCCTGTTTTATCACAACTATCAATTCTCTGTAAAGGTTCAGAGGGTTTCTGTGTTCCAAGAGGAGGCGGTGGTTGCGAAGGTCGCTCTCACTACAAACAGCGCCCAACCTCACCAGTCCCAAGAAACCTTTCCAAAAATCCAGTTGCTATTGTTCAATCTCTCTCCAATCCAAGTAGTCTCCCTCATTTTTTATTTTGAAAAATTTCAATCATACAGAAAAGTTGAAAGAATAGTACAAAAACACCCATATGCTCCTTACCTAAATTTATCAGTTGTTAATATGTTGCCACATTACTTTATCTTTACATATAAAAATTTTTTCTGAACCATTTAAAAGAAAGTTGCAGACATCAGAAACACTTGATGTCAGCGTGCATCTCCTAAGAATAAGGACATTCTCCCATATAACCACAATATCGTATCACAATTAAGAAAATGAACAATTATTCCGTATCACCTAAATGCACACCATATTTCAAAACTTCCCCTATTCTTCCCAAATGTCTTTTTTATAGCCTTAATACTTCAGGATCTAACCAAGACGTGTTGCATTTGGCTGCTGTTATTTTTTTAGTATCTTTTAATCAACAGGTGCCTCCCACCTGCCCAAACACCCCCACTCTTTTTTTTTTTTTTAATGGTATTAACCTTTCTGCAAAGTCCAGGCCAGTTTTTCCATAGAATGTCCAATTACATTCTGGATGTGTCTGTTTTTTCACGATTAGACTCAGGTTAGACATTTCTGGCAAGCATCTCTCTTGTGTGATGTGGTGTACTTCTTATTGCATATTAGCATGGCTCACTAAGGGAGCACTGTTTGGTCACTTGGTTAAGGTGGTGATTCCTGATCTCTCCACTGCAAAGGAACTCTTTTCCCTGTATAATTAGTAAGGAATCTGTGACACAAGGTCCCATCTCTTTGAACCAGTTATTTAAACTGCCTCCACCCTCTCCCCTCCCATTCACCCTCCTCTGGTTTTAGCCTGCACACTCTGAAAATGCCCTTACCAAGGTCACCAACAGCCATGTAGGTGCCAAAAATCAATGGGCATTTTCACATGTGCATCCTTGAACCCTCAGCAGGACTGGATGTCAGTGCTCAGGCCCTTCCTTGAGGACAGGATCTTTGTTTTGTTCATATCAGTACTCTAGGGACCAGCTCGGTATTTGGCATATAGAAAGTGCTCCAGAAATCTTTGCGGGATAAATAAATGAACACATACCTTGAGAGGATGTCAGGATTAAGACTCAAAAGGCCTGGCTTTGAATCCCAGCTCTGCCACTTTCCATAATAGGGTTCATCTAAATCACTGGTTTTCAAACTTTGAAAGATTCTAATATTAGGAGTGTTCTTTAAATAGGATCTTTATTCAGAAGCAAACATAGGAAACTGATAAAAGGGAGCTGCTGTTGCTGAAACAGATAGTAAAGGCCAAATGATGTGCCTCACTAGTGTGGGGGCTTGGGGAAGGATCGGAGGGGCTCAAGGAGGAGGGAAATGGGTACATGCTGGTGGCCACGACTGCAGGCAGAGAGTTGGTGCTGTAATCCACAGCATTAGGTTTCAACCGTGAAAGGAGCAGCTGGGAAGGTTAGTCTGGTCTGGTTAGGGGTGGGCCTGCTGCATTGGAGAAGGAAACAAGCCACGCCAGGAGAGCCCAGTGCTGAATGGGGTGCAGGGGCCAGGCGGGAAGTCAGGAATTATCACTGCCCTCTCTCTGTGGCGGTTTCCTCCTCTGAAGTCCTTTGTCATCCGAAAGCTCTTTGATTCTTTCTCCCCATTATTCCAGCGTTCCTTCTTGCTGGGCGGGGAGCACAGCGCTGGATGAAGAGCTGAGTTAGCAGAGGCCTCCCATGCTCAGAGGGGCTCAGGGCCATTCTGCTGAGGGAGTCGATGACCTGAGAAGCCTGCCCATTGTCCAGGCCTTAAAGGGCCACTGCCCCTTACCATTAACCCACCTCAGGACAAAGGCCATCACCAGCTCAGACAAATAAGCTGCTTAGCCAGACCTCATGCATCATCTTGTCACCCACACGGGGCCCAACAGGAGAATCTGAAAAGAGCTGAGGGCTGGAGTGTAACTCAGCGGTTTCCATTCAGGGGCCTTCTGGCCAGGGGTCGGGGATTGCTCCCAAAATGTGCACGCAGCCTTGTCCTCTGTGGAGGGTGGGGTGGGGAGAAAAGAAACCTCTGATCTGCTTTGGAGGTTCCCCTAGGCCCAGGGCTTCCTGAGGGTTGTCGAGAAAGGGGCGTGATGGCTGTTGATGGGGGAGGCAGCCTGGTGGGGTAAGAAGAGACTGTGTTGAAGGGCCAGGCGTACCTGGGATGCAAAATGCCACTTACTGTCTGTGTGGCTTTGGGAAAGTTACTATACTTTGCTGAGCCTCAGTTCAGTAAAACAATAAGCAGAACAACGATAATAATTATAGAAATTTCCACTTAAGAATTTACAATAACCAGGTACTTTGCTAAGTACTCGAATTACATTATTTCACACTGAATTTTAATAGCACCTATAAAGTAGGTATTATTATCCTCATTTATACGTGAGGAAAAAATTGAAACTCAGAGGTTACATCAATTACTAATAATGATGGAGCCAGAATTCAAAGCCACACTCTCAACTCTTCTGCTCTAGAGCCTCCAGCTGTGCAGATGCAATGGGTGGGAGAGGCGAAGCACCGCGCACAGCACCTGGGCCCCGTGCGTGCTCAGTAAGGGGCTTCACGCCTCTGCTCTGCGATCCCAGGTGTGATCAGGCCCTCCCCGGTTCCCGAGGGAAGCCCCTCTCAGTGAGCTCTGCAGTGGGTGGAGTATGGAGCAGCACACCTGCCCTCGGGCCATATTGCTCACCCTCTCCCCACATCAAACCCAGGGAAAACGGAGACTGCGAAAGGGCTGCTCCCTGAGAGTGGGAAGGGGGTGGGGCAGAGGGTGGGTTGTAAGGCTGGGCCCCTGCCACACCGGCTCTTCCTTCATAGGTAGGAAGGGGGCCTTGCCTTCCCCCGCTGGCCCCGCAGTGAACCGCAGTGCTTCCTGCACGCGTGCCCTACGCACATGGTTGCACATGGAGGGCACAGATGAGGTCTGACCACAGCTCACTCTCCAGCAAAGGACCCCATACCGAGCACCCACCAGGAAAAGTCTGCTAAATGAATGGATGGATGAATGGACAAATGAATGAATGTTGGAGGAAATAAACATTTCCAGACCCCACAATAAGGCTGGGAGCATTTGGTTGTACGCAAAAAACTGATATGCGAAGTACAAACATCTAGGCTCTATCCTTATACCAGAGCCTTTGTCTTACTCTGCTCAGGCTGCCATAACCAAATTCCTTAGACTGGGTGGCTTCAATAACAGTAACTTATTTTCTCACATTTCTGAAGGCTCAAAAGTCCAAGGTCAAGGTTGTGACAGGGGTTGGCTTCTGGTAAGGACTCTTCCTGGCTTGCAGACACCTGCCTTTTCTTGCTGTGTCCTCACATGGAGGAGAGAGTGAGTTTCTGGTGTCTCTTCCTCTTTTATAAGGACAACCAGTTCTATCAGATCAGAACTCTACCCTTATGATCTTTATCTAACCTTAATTACCCCCTTAAAGGCCCTATCTCCAACACAGTCACACAGAGGGTTAGTTAGGGCTTTAACATCTGAATTTACAGAGGGACACAATTCAGTCCATACCAGGCCTACAGATCCATAAAACTAAAGCCCACTTCTGGGCAGAGCCCGAATATGTAAACTTGCTTGTGCTTCTCAGGAGTCAGCCGCCTTCTCCGGGAAGGTCCCCGGAGCCTCCCAGTCTGCGTTAAACCTCTGTAGCCCCACACTCCCCCACCTTGTTTCCCTCACTGATGCCTGCTTTAGAGCAGAGTTGTTTAGGTGTCTGTCTGTCTCCCTAACAGCCAAGGGGTGAGCCCACTGTTTGCTATGTTCTCCATGGGCCCTGGCACATAGTAGGTCCTTAATAACAATTTGCTGAGTTGAATTGGTTCTGCAGGGTAAACAAGCCTCATGTCTTTCCCATATCACTGCAAATCAGACCTTCCCTTGTTCTCACTCTAAATTAATGAGGTTTTGTTGTCTTCAGAAGCCTTTGCTCCTAACATCAGCAAACATTCACCACAGGCTCTGTCCTGGGCACCGTGTTGAGTCTGTACCAAAGTGAGCAGCTACAAGGAGGAGTCGACCCCTGTGAAGAAGGGCTGGGCTGCCCTGCTAAGGAGGCAGGAACTGAGCTGCCAGCAGCAGGAGGCCCAGCGAGGGTACTGGCTGGAGCTCCATGAGAGAGGGAGGGATTAAAGGGAGAGATGGGGGCAGGGAGGCCAGAGAGCATGCTACTGAGTGGTCTGGGGAAAGAAGACATAGTGGGAAATGTTTTGGCTAACGGAAGCAGCATTTTGCAAAATTAGCAAATAGGAAGGGATCATCTTAACTTCCATGTTTTTTTTCCTTCTCAGAATGACAGCAGACAGATGACTACAACTTAAGTTTTGATCAAATAACCTCCTCGCTCCCTGAAAGTGTTCTCCGTTCTTTGCCAAGGGAAGACCAGTGAACACTGAGCACTTGTTTTGATCTCAGTGTCTTAGATGTTATCCCATTGAAACACCTGCCAGACTGCTATTATAATTATTATTTTTTTTAAATTTAGAGACAGGGGCTTGCTCTGTTGCCCAGGCTGGAGTGCAGTGGCATGATCATAGCTCGCTGTAACCTTGAACTCCTGGGCTCAAGATATCCTCCTGCCTCAGCCTCCTGAGTAGCTGGGACCACAGGTATGTGCCACTACACTTGGCTAATTTTTTTATTTTTTTAGAGACAGGGTCTCACTGTGTTGCCAAGGCTGGTCTTGAACTCCTGGCCTCAAACAATCCTCCTGCATCAGCCTCCTGAGCTGCTGGGATTACAGGTGGGAGCCATTGTGCCCAGCTCCCCCAGACTGCTATTCTTACTCCCATTTTACAGATGGGCAACTGGGTGAGAGATGAGCTTGGTGAGGTCACCCAGGTAGTGGGGAGGAGAACTTGGTTCACATCAGGTGTGTATCCCCCAGAGGCTCCAATGGGGCAATTCAAGAGAGGTTTCTGGAAGTGCAAATATATGTACTATTATTGTTAGCTGGTTCCCAGAGTTATTTACAGAAATATGATCCACCAGGAGAGTGGGAGTGGAACATAAATGAATTACCAGTCATTTTCCTTTCCTTTCAACTCCAGGCCATCTGACCAGAAGGAAAAAGCATCACAGCACCAAACATCAATGCTCTGTTGCTGGAACTGTGGGGAATGGCAGTTCAGGGGCCTCAGCAAAGAAGGACATCTGAGGCTCTGTTTCGAAGACCCCAGGCTATGTTTGTTTAGCTGCTGCCTTGGGCTGACTCCCCCACCCTAAATCTCTGGAAATCACCCAGGACGGGGAGGGGGACTAAAGCTCAGGTCTCCCAGGCAGAGCTATTAATTGCTGGGGCTCCTCCAAGCCAGGAGGGGTAAGAGTGTAGCAATTAGTCTTCCTTCCAGGGATATCTGGCCAAAAACTTTTGGGTTCCAGAAGGGGAATAAGGAAACTAATTTTCATTGGGCACCTATTATATAGCAACCACTGTGCTAGAAGCCTTGCCCGCATTTTCTCATTTACACATTCGTGAAGTACAGTAGGCCTTCCACATCTGTGGGTTCAATCAACGGCAGATAAATATTCAGAAAAAAACCCCAGTATAACCGTAAAAAATAATACAAAAATAATACAATAGCTATTTACATAGCATTGACATTGTATGGCTGGTATTATAAGGTAGGTATTATAAGTCAACTAGAGATGATTTAAATTATACAGAGGATGTGCGCAGGTACATGCAAATTCTGTACCATTTTATATCAGGGACTTGAGCATTTTCGGATTTTTGTATCTGTGGGGTGGTCCTGGAACCAATCCCCCAAGAATACCAAGGGATAACTACACTGTTAAAATCAGCAAGGACGTCTGAGGCTCCTGCTTCTTCATTTTACAGAGGACACTGAGGCCCAGAGAGGTTAAGCAGACTGCCCATGACTACACAGCACAGCAAGGACCTATAAGCCTCCATAACCTCTCTTCCCCTACCATTGCTCCACACTGTGTCATTTGCTTTTCTTCTGGCCTTAGTCCTTTTATGTCTTGTGAAGCAGAGGCAATGTTTCTTTAGTTGTTTAATCTCAAACAACCACATAAATAATGGCAGTTGGGAAGGGCAGGGAGAAGAGAAAGCCACGTGGTTTCCTTGTCCAGATTGGGAGCCATCAACCAGTAACGGGGGATGCAGCTGAGCTCGAAGCACCCAGCTCAGACCTGATGACGGGGCAGAGGGCAGAAGGCTGTGGGGGGAAGGGGGAACAGATGGCTCCAGGAAGACCACGCTCAGGCAAAGAAAGAAGGATGGGTTCTGGGAGCAGCAAGAGATGTTTATTCTCAAGGCAAGCAGGCTACAGGGGGTAGCATTAAAATCCTAGACAGAGTACTAGAAAAAGCCACAGAGCTGTGTACCCCATGGACATGATTTTAGATGATATACCGTGAGAACAGACATTGTATAACACCCAGTCCCATGCAGGACAGCGTCCATATTCTTTCAGCTCTTTGGATGATGTCGAGGAGGAAGTCTCAGTTTGGCACGAGTGTGTTTTCAACATCTAACACTTGCCAATGTCCCCGTTTAACAAAGAGAAGCAAATCTCTGCTCAGTGTCCTTGAGCAGGCATTCTCTCACCCGAATGGGATAACCTGCTTTCATAGTGTTTATTTTTACAGTTACCTTCTATTTATAGCAAGTCATACACTTGCCATATGGCAAGCGAATTACAGCAGTAATATACAATTTCCTTTTGAAATATAAAAATTCACTAAGTAAAAAAAGTTTGGAAAAGGCAGCAGTTTAAAGAAACACAAAGCACCGTGTAGGTGGGCACACTGCTGTGGCACAGACCATGCGAGTGACACACAGGCGAGGAAGGTGGGGACATGCTGGTTTCATCCAGTTCTCTCACTGCCCAGACCAGAAAGCTGCTGCGGAACCAAAGGATGAAGCTCTTGTGAGGTTAGAGGCAGGGCTGGGGCCAGGCCTGTGCTGCCCTAGGTTTCCATGATGAGGCTTCTCCAGGTGAGGTTTATGACTGGAAAACTGAGCTTACCCGATGGCCGTGGGCTCCCCAGCTTGGACTGGCCATCCACGCACACTGGTTCAAAGCTGTGCCGCCCAAGGGGCAGCTCTGCGTGTGCCAAGCCTGTTTGTTCACGCGTGCACAGTGCTCACACTCCTCCACTCTCACAGCCTCACGGGACTGCTCTGTGGATCCAGCGAGATGACGGAGGAGAACCAGCTTCAGGAAGGAGAGGCCTACACAAACGTTAGTTATGCTAATCTCCCGAGCTCTCCTTGGCCTCCCTCCAGGTGTCTCGGCAACAGTCTGGACCCTGAAGTGTCAGGAGATGTTTTAAAATGTGGTCTGGTGTCCACGAGGGCTCCATGGAGCAGGCCACTAACATTTCCATGGGGACACAAACCAGGCTTAGTTTCCAGATGGAAAAAAACCTGGACACACAGCTAATGTGCCTTCCTCAGGGGGTGGTCTAGGAATTACTAGCTCCAATCAGGACATACACGAAAAATGTTATTTTTGTACCTTTTAATGCAATGGTATTTGGGGAAATTAGTGGAAAAGGCACTGCAAAGGGTCTATAATCGTGTCACGTGAGTGACTAATTAGAGGACCCTGGTTCTCCCAGGACGTTCAGTTACATTAATTCAAAGTATGACCTGTTTATTTTGCAAGGTCAGGAAGAAGCCTTACCTCCTAGAAAGCCAATGTGGCAATTAGAGTCACCAGAGTTTGCCTGAGGTAACATATGAAAAAGGGCTTTGTACACTATATAAAAACAGAGGTGACCTCCGTGAGGTTGTCACCGCTGCCCCCAATTAGGGGGCATAACCGTCTGCCCCTGCTGGGAGGCCCCAGGTGAAGGCTTGCCTAGTTAAGGGAGGCACCAGGTAGAGTGGAAGGGCACTGGCATCTGGGGCCACTCTGCACTTGGCACATGGCTTCATCTCTGTGCTCTCCACAGCTGTGTCACATGTGTGGCTATTGCGCTATTCCTGGGATGGTGGCTGTGCATGTGTGGGGAAGGGGCACTGCTGCAAAGAAGAAAGGAAATCAACTTTTTTCAGTGTCGATTTTAGCACCTACAGGTGCCAGGCACGGCACTCAGTACTGAAGATGCAGTGTGGACAAGGCCTGCCTCGCGGAACTTAAGAGTTGCATGAGGAAACCAGACATGTGACCAGCCCGGTCCCACACTGTTAGGGAGGCGTTTGGACAGAAGACAGCAGGTGTCAAAGAGAGGGGGCCATACACCGCAGGGGCTGTCAGGAAAGGTCCTCTGAGAACCCAGAGTTGCTGAGTTCTCGACTTGGGAGAACGGACCGCTCGCCTCTTTCCTCCCGAATTCCCAGGCCCGAGAGCCAGGCTGGCTCCTGAACTCGCGCTTCTGTAGCG
>RJWJ010027778.1:0-21927 GCA_004363605.1 Indri indri
AGCAAGTCTACTGGATTGGACTAAAGTTTAAAATCCCCTCAATTTTCCATAAGATCGGGGCTCCTGGAGAAGGTTCAATTCATTAATATGAAATAAAGCACATTAAGAAAGTCTGCGACTTGTGGTGGGGGCAGGGCATGGAGCTTCTGGAGCTCAGAGAAAAGAATCCCACGTTCACAGTGGCTCTCACCACAACCTAGGGCAAAACTAACACAGCACCTCTGGTGACCTCTGGGTGGACAGGGGTCAGTGCCTGTGTAGTTATCTGGGTCCACTGCTCAGGGTCCCATAAGGCTACAGTCAAGGTGTCGGCCAGGCTGGGGACTTTCTGGAGTTCAGGGTACTCTTCCAAGCTCACATGGTTGTTAGCAGAATTCACTTCCTTGTGGTGCCCCTGTTCCCTCTGGCATCAGCTGGGCCTGCTCTCAGCTATTAGAGGCAACATGACCCTCACAGGCCCCTCAGGCAGGGCAGCTTGCTTTCTCCAGGCCAGCGAGAGACTCTGACTTCTAGACCTGCTTTTAAAGTGCTCACCTGATTAGAGCAGGCCCACCAAGCACAATGTCACTTTCGCTCAACTCAAAGTCAACTGACAAAGGACCTTAATTACATCTGTGAAACTCCTTCACCTTGGCCATATAACGTAACCCAATCTCAGGGTGACATCCATCACATTCGCAGTCCTGTGCACAATCAAGGGAAGAGACGTGTACATCAGAGGGTGAGAATCTCGGGGCCCGTCCTAGAAGTCTGCTGCCCACAGGGCCCACATCGAAACCCACACAATGGAGGGCACCGTCCCCCACCCAGCGCAGGTGACATAGAGGGAAACGCTTCCTGTTAGAACATGCTGGGGGTGGCAGGGAACCCACTGCCGGAGCCTCGTGCTTGGGCAGTCTGGCAGGGCCCTGGGCTCGGGAAGATCCCAAGCCTCCTGATACCCTCCCGCCCCAAAAGGCCAGGGTGCAGTGAGCGGCCAGACCCCAGATGCTGGGAGGGCCTGGGGGCTCATCACGCCCCTCTGGTCTTAGGGTACCCTGCACACAGGTCATCTGGGGGGATCTTTTTCCTGCAAGCCACAGGGTCCTCCCTCAGGGACCTCCAACCAAACATCCCCTTCCCAACACCTGTTTGCTCCCCTCTAAAGTGAGGGGTTGGACCAGATGGCCTGAAACCTCCCTTTCACGTCTGGCCTCTGTGACTGGGTCATCCTAACCCCTCACTGACAGCCACCCAGCGTGAGAGAGAAGTCTGCGGCGTTCGGGTAAGTCAGAAGATGCATTCCCGAAGGGACGTGGGGAGTCAGGCTCAGGCACAAATAAACCCCATGGCAGGGTGAATCAAGACACAATGCAGACATTATCCCTAATGCCACACAGATTTGATGATGTGCACAACACAATCATCATTGCCTGTAGTGGAAATCAGCCAAAAATGGAATATAAGCAATTTTCTTATATGACTATAATTAATATTTTACATGGCTACACCAATTTTCAATTTCTCTCCAGGCATTTTTTTTTTTTTTTTTTTTTTTTTTGAGACAAGGTCTCTCTCTGTTGCCCAGGCTGGTCTCGAACTCCTGGCCTCAAGTGGTCCTCCTGCGTCAGCCTCCCGAAATGCTGGGATTACAGGCGTGAGCTACCATGCCCAGCCCTCTCTAGGCATTTTATAAACTTTTCTGTATTAGCATTGGTGGGGAGAATTTTCACCGTGCCACTTACGCAGGCCACATTTGCAGGCACACATACTCCTGTGCACACATTCCCAGTTCCCAAAGAAATGCAAAATTATAGAATTTTGGAGCCAGAAGGGCCCTGGGGATGATCTGGCCTGAGCACCCACCCAGTGGCTGTAGAATCTCTGCAACCTCCCTGCCAACTGATTTCTCAGTCTCTGTTCAAATATCCACAGTGACAGGGGATTTTCTCTCCCCGAGACAGCCCAATTATGTGGGTTCCTTTCTACCAAACCAGCCGTTGGTAATTTTCCACCCTTTGTTCTCCCAGGGTCGCACGGAGAGAGCCCGACGCATTGCTGTGTAGACATCTCTGAGGTGCGGAAGCAGCTCTCAGAGCTGGCAGCGGACACTGCTCACTGCCTGCCCAGACCAGGGCTCCCTTGTCCCTCACCCCCAACACGTCAGACTGTTCCTCTGTCCACCACTCCCTCCCAGTGGCAGTGGCCAGGTGACCACACCTCTGGCCAGGGAAAGGCGGGCAGTCCTCTGGTGGTCAAGGGGGTGGTTATCTGAGGCCCAGCTCTGCCGGACAGTCTTATCTCCCGGGTCTTGGAGACAAGCAGAAACGATGAGTCTGCCTTGCCTGGAACCTTCACCCTTGCTTATCTCAATGGAAAATTCCAGCGGGGATTTCTGAACGCCAAGTTAAATTCCTCAGCTCGGCGATCAGCCTGGCGCGTGGCTGCCTGCCAGGCCGGGCAGAGCAAACAAGGCCAAGCCCTGCGCAGGTGCCCAGAGCCTGCGGGGACGGGGCAGTTGCCTGCAGAGTGAGAGGCCACCACCGCCCAGGGTTCACATGAGGGGCAGAGGGGGCAGGCAGCACAGTCCGACTCACCTGGCCGGAAGGGAAGGGCCAGGGTCCAGGAAGACCCGTCCCGGAAGGAAACCCTGAAACGGGCACAAGGAACCCGCCCAGCGGCCAAGAGGAGGAATCACGTCCTGGGCCTGGATGCGGTGTGAGCGCGGCGTGAGGGCCTGGGACAGCGTGCTGGGGGCAGGTGGCGCTCAGGGACACTGCCAGGGAGCAGAGTCTGGGGTGGGTGGCAAAAGGGGCGTGGAAGGCCTTGCCCAATTCTGCGAGGACTTGGATTAGAAACACGACAAAAGTTAAGTCACTTCCTTTTACTGAGCGCCCGCCGTGTGCCAGTCACTGTGCTAGGTCCTGGCTGGGGGTATCTGATTCAATCCTCACGTCCTCACAGCGGCCCTGAGACCAGGCCCCATGTTGAGAGCCGCACCCTGCAGGGCCCAGGTCGCCTTCCTCTGGCTGCCCGCGTCTGCTCAGGGGCGAGGAGTCCTCGGGGCCGAGGGACACCACTTCCGGATCATGTTCCCAGACCCTGGGAGCAGCTGAGTCACTGAAAATGAGTCATGGCTGTGCAGCGAGCACATGCGAGTATGTTCAGCTTCACGGCGTGCGCAAACGCCGACTCCGCCCACACGGGGGTCAGGTCAGCAACGACGCAGAACGTCCAGGATTGCGCAAGAGAGTGGAGGGACACCCACAAACTGTCCCCGAGGTGGCCGAGCAGGGCGGGTTTCTGGGGGACAAACTGGGAGTGTGTGTGAGCAGCTGGGCAAGGACACAGCCTCCACTCGGCCACCGATGCCACGGCAGGGAGAGCCCGGCGGGCAGAATGCAGTGGACAACCGGGCTGGGCGGCTCATCTGTCGCTCTTGGCTGCACTTGAGGCTGACAGTAGAGCAGCCCACCCTCGTGCCCAGGCGGCCACCGCACACAGCGAAACCCTTTCAGCAATCAAAGCCGAGAGCGACAGGAAGGTGCCGCAGGTCGGGTGGGGTTGGAATTTGCTCTGTTTAGATCTACACTGGGGACCTGAGGTGCTGACCCCAGGGATTATCTGCCCCAAGCTATTCAACTTCCTTTCCTTTCCCTCTGCTCAGGGCTCCTCACCTTCCTGGGGACTCCCTGACTGGAGGAGACCCACTTCTGTGCCCCGCCTGCGCCCGCAGGCTCCCCAGAGGGTGGCCAACACAGACGCCACACTGTCCACACCCCCAAGGACAACGGGGTGTGGGAGACACGTGGGGACCCCTTGGACAAGACACTCGTGGTTATGTTCGGAGGGCACCAGGCAGGACGAGAGGAAGGTCCAGGCATATGCAAAACCCACCTCCTATAAAAAGTGGAGAAGTAAGACTCCCCCCACCCAACCTCGCGTCCAGTCTGCTGGGCTGTGACAAAGTTCCACAAGCTGAATGGCTGAAATCACTCAACTGCCTGGCTGTCCTGGAGGCCACAAGCACAAGACCGAGGTGTCGGCGGGGTTGGTTCCTCGTGGGAGCTCTGAGGGAGCCCCCGCCCCAGACTCAGCTGCGGTCCTCAGCGGGGCTTGCAGAGGCTTCGCCACATCCTCACGTTCTCGTGGTTTCTCCCTGAGTGTGTGTTTGCCTTGCAATTTCCGCTTTCGTAAAGACACCAGTCCTCTCGGATTAGGGTCCACCCTAACGATCTTGTTTTAACTCGACCTCTGTAAAGACCCCCACCTCCAAATAAGGTGACATTCTGAGGAACAGCGGTTAGGACATTAACACATGAATTCTGGAGAGACACAATTCAACCCATAACACTTTCGAAGTCATAAACATTCATGAGAAGGTCACCCTTTTGTGTAGGTCCCGCTCCGTGAAGAGCACACTGGGCCTTTACCCCAGGCCCTGTCCTTGGGAGCTCCTGAACCCTGGAGGAAGCTTTTATACTCCAGGAGTTTGTACTGTGTTGAAGAGTGTTCCCTAAAAATCCATGTCCCTTTGGAACCTCAGAGTGTGTCTGTATTCGGAAATAGAGTCTTTGCAAGCGTAATTTGATAAGATGAGGTCATGCTGGGTTGGGATGAGCTCTAAATCCTCTGACTGGTTTCCTTGTGAGAAAAGAGAAATTTGGGCAGAGAAACGCACACAGAGGGAAGAGGCCACGCGAAGACGGAGGCAGAGGTTGGAGTGACGCGTCCACAAGCCGAGGGCTGCCGGCAGCACCAGGAGCTGGAGATTGCCTTGGAACAGGTTCTCCCTCAGACCTCCCAGGAGGAAGTGCCCCTGCCAACGCCTGGACCTCAGACTTCCGGCCTCCAGGAATGTGAGAGAATAAATTTCTGGTGTTTGAACCCACAGTTTGTGGATTTCTCACTAATACAGAACCTAACCTAACCCAGGTTAACAGCCCCACACAGAACATCAGACCACGCCCGGGTCCTTCTGAGCACGGCCCTGAGTGACTGCAGGGCACATGCCCATGACAGCAGCGCTGCCTGGGACTGGCCCCAGCCGATGGGCGCTGTGGACCAAGCGGAACCAGCGCAGGGAAAGAGCAGAACTCAAGTGCACGCTCGCTGTGCGCCGGGCATTACCCTCCCAGTGACTAACCGGAACGATCGTGCCCCCTGGCTGAGCATTTGGCCACAAGGGCGGAAATCAATAAGGCAGACGGACAGAAGGGGTCGTGACAGTGGGGTCGTGACAGTGGTGTCGCTCTAGAGAGGTGGCAGATTATCATTTAGTACCTAGAACAGAATTACTTCAGCCTAGCTCCCATGAGACCCGCTGTGTGGCCAGAATTCCCCATCGCTCCTCGCCGCTGAAGAAGTGACAACAGGGAGGCCTTGCCTCTGCTGGCTGCGCGGGGGCCGAGGAAGCTGCAGCGGGGCAGGGGGCCGAGCTGGTTTGCAAAGCCCGTGGCCAATGGAAGCATCGGGCTCCCAGCAGGGGCCTCACCTGGGGTCACCTCCCCAGCTACCACCTGGCCTGGCCGCCCAGCTCTGCCGACAAGAGGGGTCTGGGGTGGCCCTCGAAGCAACAGAGCACACACCTCTCACCCCTCACCCCTGCAGCTGGAACCCCCAGCTCCTGCTCCCTTAGAGGCGAGGGCCAGGGCCCACCTGGCTTCTGCTTGGTCTTCCTGTCCTGCAGAGAGGAAGTAGGTTTGGCAAGCGCAGGGAGCGGCAGGGTTTGGCCTGGGCATCTGATGGACTTGGGTTTGGAGCCCCCTCTGCCCCTTGTTGGCTGTGTGACCTGGGGAAGGCCACTCGACCTCTCTGAGCCTCGGTTCCCCTATCTGTAAAAATCAGATAAATCTGGCCCTACGCTGGGGGAGGTTGTGGAAATAAATGAGATCAGGTATGTACAAGACCCAGCACAGAGCGTGGCAGTGGCATGTGAGTGGCGTGCGCTCAACTCAGGGCATTTCGTCGGCCTCTGCATCTCTCGTCTGGCCGCTCTGATCCTCTGCGCCCACAGCGGCCCACGGCTCAGGTATTGGCAAGGGGCCAGCCCTGCCTGGCTGCTAGTCACCCCACCCCCTCCCAAATTCACATAAGGTCACCCATGGCCACCAACTGCTGGGGAAGCTTGAGGGGTGCCGGGGCAGGTGCACATTTGAACATAGTGGCAGGACGAGGCTCTGAGCAAAGGGGAGTCCTTGTGAGCCGGGCAGAGCCCCACAAAATGATGGCTGTTGTTTTAACAATTACCATTAAACTGCCGCGCAGGTCCTGCTCACTCCACGACATGGCCATCGACCTGGCTGTACATTGTTTCAAGTCATCAAGGCAAATGTACCTAAAATGTGTCCTGATTCCAGGGAGGAAAGATGCCAGTGGCTGTTCAGAAAAGCACAGTAGGGCACCCAGCTAAGTGGCTGAGTCACTCTCTTACAACAGATGTGTCGCCAGACAGACCCTTTATTCTGGTATCTCCAAAAGCCGGCTCTGTGAATTCTCAGCCTGTTGATGTGTTTCCCAGATAAGGGTCCCATGGGTTTGGAATGGCCGGTCCTTGCATTCCCTTCCTGGAGACTCAACGCACATTTGCATATAAAGACACCCAGGAGGCTCACAGTGGGGAGGACTGCTTAACTCTGTTAAATGCGGCATTCCCCAAATTTACTGGAGCCTAGACGCATTTTCCACAGGACACCTGTTATCACGCCCTGGAACTAGCACTACCAGCTCTCCTCTGGGCTCTCTGACAGCCCGTCCTGTCCTGAGCCTCTCTGTGCCTGCCCTGGCATCTTTCCGCCCTCGGGTCCTTCCTCGGTGGCACTGGGAAGCTGCCTTCACCGACGGGCAGTCCACCCTGCCCGGCTCCTTCACACCACCCACCGCCAGGTGCTCTTCTCAACACTTCGTCAGTGTCCCGCTTAGATTTCTTCCCAGGAATGACCCACACACCCAAGAACAGTCGCCAGAATGGAGTGGACGTATCGTTTCTCTTGCACAATAGATCTCAAAGCTTGCCCTTTGATAAGTATTTACCAAAAACCTTCCCAAGCCTCCAGAACTGTGCCAGAGACCACGAGGCCACACGGAAACGGAAGACAGAATTCCTGTCCCCAAGGAGCTTATTTCTATTGAGGAAGCTGAAGAAAACTTCACGAGATAAATAGTAATATAAAAATCAAGTCATTCGCATCAGCAATGCAGTAACTGCTGCAATAGCAGTGCATGGTAGGCCGCGTGGCCACACAGGAATGACAGGTCGATGGGGCCATCGGAAACACGCAGCACCCCACCCCCACCCTGCAGAAATGTGCTGGTCGCCTTCCTTGGAAGAAAATGCCGGTTTAGCAATCAGGCAAGCATAGGTAGACACCTGGTCTGCTCGGAGGAGGCTAGAGTAACTCCACGTTGGATGTTAACGCGCCGTGCTGACTTGCGATTAGTCTGAGGGGTTTCTACTTTATCTACTGTTAACTGTAAATCCTGCCCTTGGATCAGAACACTCCTGCCCTTGAATCCTGCCCTGAAGTGGACTCACACAGCCCTCTCGCCTTTCCCCGAGGGGTGGGCTTCCCGTGTCCTGCCCACTCCTTCCCTGTGGTCTGCAAGGCCCTGGCTCTCGGGGTAATGGTGCGGATATCACTGTCTCGTCTTGTCTCACAGACGGCAGAGACATGGCTTCTGTTCGTAAGTCACCTCTTTCGGAGAAACTGGATTTGTCAGACTTTGGCCTCTCAGCTTCCTCGGAGTTTGGGGGTAGGTTTGCATAGACCTGCTCCCTGCAGAACAACTTCCAATTATCCTTTATCCTAGCCAGGTTGACTGTGATGGATACCGAGGCGTGAGTAGAAGGTCATCCTCCCGAATACAGCAGTGTGCAGAAGACGACCCCTTCCAAGGAGGCAGGACTCTGGGGAGAAGCTGGAGGGAGAGTCTACGATGGAAGTTTCTTTGTTCCAGGAATGGCAACTGGAAGCCCTGACAACCAGGAGAAATGCAGTCATTAGGGGAGAGAAAGGGGACCTCTCAGGTACACTGGAGAAGAGTTTGCTTCACCTTGATCACAGCTGAAGAAGAATAAACCGCTTGTCTTATTCCCAGGGCACACTGTAAATATTTGTTGAATTTGAGTGAATGAGTGAATGGGTTGGTCACTGAAAAAAGCAAAAACAAAAGATCGGGGTTCCCACCTGAAGCATGCATGTCCTGGCACAGAATCACATGGCCACATGGATGAATGAATGGCATAGCCCTTTAGGAAATGAAATCATTTGAATACATTGCATTTGGATGGTTTTTCCACAACGCATTCATCAATCACCAAGAAAGACAAAAGCAGGTCCTTGCCTAAGACTGGGAAGCAGAAAGTTAATGATGCACCGTACACACACACGCACACACAGATACGCAGCCTGGATGGTCTCTGTCTCCTCTCTCAGCCAGGCACTGACGCGGCTTTGTCCCCTTATCTGAGCGCCGTCCTCCTTCCTGCAATAAGGCCTTGGCCGACGCCTCAGCCCCATCCCCACCTGCCCCACCCCATCCATCTTGACAGGGGTGTCTTACCTGTCCCATCAGGGCAGCTGGCAGCTTTGGTCAACAGCAAAGGTCTTGGCTGAGCAAGGTCCTGGGTCCCCTTCTTCAAATGACCAGATGGGAGTCCCCTAAGAGACGCAGAGCTGGTTTAGAACTTCCATCCCTAAGGCAGGGAAACCAGGGCACCAGGTAAAATCAAGGCTGCAGTGTTCTCCGCCTGGAATCTCCTCTGCTACAGTTTCCACCTGTGGGAATAAATCGTACCCATCCTTACGGCTCCTTCCCGATCTCCCCCCAAAGATGCACCGTCGGATGGGATTGGTTATTTGTGGACTCATCGCTCCTTTGACGCCTTGAGGCCCCCTGAAGGCAGGGACTGTGTCTTACTCATCCTCGTCTCTCCCTTCCACACACTGCACACAGTAGGTGCTCTATTGTGCATTTACAGTGCACCGAGCTTCATGACAATGTACCACATGGGGTCATTTCATTTGATCCTTTAACGATCCTGTCTTGCATTGTGATTCCATTTCAGCGTAACAAAAATCTTCCATAGGAAGAAAACCACGTAGTCTTTGTTCTGCTCGAGGCCACCTTGCATTTTATAAACCGAAGCAAATTTTATAAGCTGTTTTTGGTCTGGGGATGTTGATATAAAGAATTTGACTTGAGCACAGGATGCAAATGAGTAGGTGGCAAACTATTTTTCTATTATGTTCCTGAAATAGCCCGGATGCTGGCACAGAGCGCTTCATCTTGGCCCATCCCTGAGCTCCGCTAGGGCTGAGTAAAATTAGGCAGAGCCGGCCTCTCCAGAAGGCTTTCAGTTGTTCAGTGCTATCTTAATGCAGAGGAATGTTCTCACGAAAAAGTCTTCAGAACATTATTCAGCACAACAAAAAACTTGATGAAATGTTTGTGCTATTTAAAAAATTGGCAAATCAAGGACACAGAGTGCTTTTAAAAGCCATTGCCAAAAATATGGCAAGTATCTTCCTATAACTATGCGAGATCTGAAACATCTGTGCTCAATTTCCGCTCTGGAGGAGTGGGGTTGAGGGACTGATAAGGGTGGTGTTTTGCTCGTAAATACAGTGATGCCTCCGGGGAAGCTGCCTTAGCTCAGCACATGGAAATCACAGCAGAGTGTCATGAGTCCACACTGAAAATGCCACCAGGCTGAGGGCGTGTGCAAGCTGTCGAAGGCTGCAGAGGACCCAGCCCACAGCCAGGACCTCCCGTGTGGTACCTAATGGAAAGACAGCAGCAACCCCACACAGCCCAGAACACCCTGGCTCTGCCATCCAGGTCAGAGATGCTCCACCAGTGACCACGAGTACAGAAAAGCTCATGGCGACCTTGGGGAACGTGATTAACTGTCAGAGAAATAAAAAAAGTTGTGCAATTCATGATCCCTTCCGCAGATGGGACAATAAGCCGACCTGGGACTGTGGGTGCATCACCTCTGTATGTTCAAGTCCTGGTGTCACCTGTGGTTCTTCTGCAGGAGAACAGCATGCTGTGGGCATCTGAGGCCCCACAGCACATGGTGGGGGGAAAAGATGGAACCACTCCAGCCCCCTAAGCTCTCCCAGAAAATGAATGTCAAATATGCTGAACATCAAATATGCCCTTACAGCAGCTACTCATCTGGCATCTCCACGTCCTGGACGAAGTGATATGTCAGGCAGCCCCCTAAGTTATGGACCTTCCAAAACTTACTATAGTTAAACCATGAATTTAACATGATACCTAAAAGGCAAATGCCTTCTGCTGCTTGCTCGTGATTTCATTGATTTGGTTGTTTTCTCACCATCATATTTAAAGACGTTCTTTTTAAAATTGAAGTATAATTACACATAATGAAATGCACAAATGTTAAGTGTGCATGCACTTGTACATGTAAGTACACACATGCGAAAATTCTGCAAGTTTGACAAATGTGTGCGATATGCACACAACACAGGTGACTGAGTCAGCCCTGTCTGACAACTGACAGTTCCACACCTTGGGGAGCTCCTCATGCCTAGGTAACAACCGACTCGCTGAAGATATAGAACATTCCCATCGTCCCCAAATTTCCTTGTGCCTCTTTGTAGTCAATCCACCCACGCACCCTCCAAAGACCACCCCTCTTCTGGTTTCTATCATCAGAGCTTAGTTTTTCCTGGTCTAGAATTTCACATAAATGGAATTGTTCAATACGTACATTTTTGTGTCTGGCTTCTTTCACTCAGCATAATGTTTTTGAGATCCTTTCACGGTGTTTGTTTTATTGCTGAGCGGTATGGCATCTATAACTACGATTTGCTTATTCTTTCGCCTGTTAATGGACACTGGGTTCTTGTCAGCTTTGGGGCATTGTGAATCGAACCCCCACGACCACCCTTGTGCATGTCTCCTTGTGGACGTGTTTTCGTGTCTCTGGGGTGAATATGCAGGAGTTGAGTGACTGGATCATATGGTAGGTTATGTTTTTGGGGAGCTTCCAAACAGCATTCCACAGCGGCTGTACAATGCGACACTCCCACAGCCATGGATGAGAGTTCCAGTTGCTCAACACCCTCACCGACATGTGGTCTTGTCAGTCTTTTAATCGTGGACATTCCAGTGGGTGTGAGTGGCATCCGCTCGAGGTTTTGTTCCGCGTATCCCTGGCGATAGAGGTGCGGAGCTCCTTTGGTGTACTTTTTGGCCCTTTGCATGTCTCCTTATATGAGGTGTCTGCTCAGTCCTCAAGCTTCTGGGCCATTATCTAAACGATTTGTTTGTCTTTTCCTTAGTGATTTGTGGGAAGTCCTTACATACTCTGGGTGCCAGTGTTCTGCCACATCTGCGTATCTGGATATTTCCCCCAGTCTGTGGCTTGTGTTTTCATTGAGCCCCTGGATCTTGGTTTTTTTGTTGTTTGTTTATTTGTTTTTTCTCTCTGTCCTTCAGTTTGGGTAATTTTATTGACCATTCCTTGAGTCCTTTCTTCCACTCTGTCCAATTTGTTGTTAATATTATTCAATAGATTTTAATTGCAAATATTGTACTTTTCAGTTCCACAATTGACATTTGGTTCCTGTTTAGAATTCCCAGATCTCTGCTGAAATTGTCCTCTCTTCATCCATTGTATCCACCTTTCTCATAGTTGTTTTCTGCAACTTACCTGCTAATTCCAGCATCTGCGAGTCTTTCCCAAGTGACTGTTTTTCCTCTTGCCCCTGAGTCTCCTTTTCCTGATTATTCTTGTTTAGTAACTCCCTGTCCATGCTGGACATGGTGGGCAGTACCTTACAGAGGCTCCAGACTCTGTTCTCCTGTTTGACAGAGCACTGGATTTGGTTCAAGCAGGTAGTTAACTTACCTCGATCCTGCATGTCACCTTGATCTTACTGAGACTTTGCTCTAGGCTTTGTGTCTATTTTGATTTTTCTGTCAGAACCCTCAGTCCTGGAGTGTGGTCTTACCATTAAGATGTAGTCCTTCTAGGATTTCAACGAAAAGTCCTTCTAATTTGGAAGGACTTGAATTCCTAACTTTACCTCTGACAGTAGGCAGCTGCTGCAATCTCTGCTCAACTTTTTCCAGCTTCCAGCTGTTCCTTCCTTCTTGGTTTCTTAGCGTCTCAACCCACGTAAACATAGCCCAGGACAAGCCATGGATGCTCAATAAGTTAGCATGCAAATCTTGAGGCTCAACCCTCTGTGGGCACCCCTTTTCTGGGATTTCCCCACTAAATTTCCAGATGCATTTGTAGCCTCGGACCCAGACATCTAACTCTTCAGTCCAATAAGTCTTGAGCCCTTGAAGACAGGGCATGTCCTCTGGGAAAGTGGATGTCACCTTGTTTACCTCTCTTCCTTCACAGGCTGTCTGACCCCCGTCTCTCTGTGCATTTTACTACTCCCCGGTGCCTTCAAAGGGCCACTTTCTATACTTAATTTGAGGCTTGTCATTGTTACTGGCAGGAGGCTTAGTTTGATATAACCTCCATCTCCATTGCCAGAAGCTGAAAGTCATCTGTCACCTGTTTAAAAACAATTGAATTAATAGTTAATAAATCCTAATGCTAGGAGAAAATTGATTCCATTGCTAGTCAATAAGTACCTGCCCGTGTAGCGTTTCTCTTCCACCAGGAAAAAGAAAATTGGTTTTCACATCCTATTCTATGCAGCACTTTATGAAAGCGTTCTCCCTTTAGTTCAGCCACCAACATTTTCCAAGCACCCATGAGGTCCATAATGCCAAACAAGGCTCTCTGAGGATGAAAAAGCCATCTGGTCCCGGTCTCGGGAGGCTACCCCAAGAGAGCTGCGCGCAAGTGCTCTAGCGGCTTGTCTGAGCACCTGGCACAGTGTGCAGGAGAGCAGTCACCCTCAGCTCGTCTCCCAGGGGCACACGTGGCATGTAATCGCCTGAGGCATGACATCCTCCTACCCAGGCACTCTGCTGATGCAAAATTCCTGCCACTCCGTGAGGGTGAAATTTTATGGGAATAATGTTTAAAGCAAATAATTTCACAGACTTCATCATGGTAGCTATCACTAGTCACAAATTAACAGTGATGCATTTCACACCTGTTGGAACCCTCCAGAACTGCTGCAATAGTCACTCTGGAGCCATTCTGAAGTTTTGAGTGCGCAACATGACGGAAGAGTATTTCAGAAGATTATTCTGGCTTTGGTAGGGAGAATGGATCAAATAGGGACAGAACAGAATGGGAGTCCAGTATGGAAATGTAATGCTTTTTTTCCCCTTCTTATTTTTTATTTCAAAATATTATGGGGGTACAAATATTTTTGGTTACACGGATCATGTTTGTAATGCTTGAGTCAGTGCTATAAGTGTGCCCATTGCCCAGATAGTGTTCATTGTACCCATTAGGTAGGTTTTCACCCAGGCCCTCCCCACCGCATCCCCTCTGCTTGAATTCCAATGACTTTTACTTCCCTCTGTGCACATGTGTGCTCATCAGTTAATTCCAATCAATTTCAAAGGATTGCTTGATAGGAGACTTCTGTTTTAAATGGAACTTGGAAATATCTGGGAAATTACTGGAATAAATGTACCTAATAGACCCCCCACCAAAAGAAGGGGAGTTCAGCTAGCCCACGGATGGACTTCCAACTGTCACCCTCTAAAACTGTACTGAAATTTCACGTGCATATGCCCCACTCCCCCAAGCCCCGTAAGAGGAGTCTAGCTTTCATCAGATTCTCAAAGAATTCACCAACTCCTAAAATTTAAGAATCCCTGGTCTGGAACCCAGACTTTTTTTTCCTTTCTTCCTTCCTTCCTTCCTCCTCCCTCCCTCTCCCCCAGATGTTTGTGATCATGGAAATAATAGTAAATATTTTTAAACCACCCCCCAAATATTTGCTTATTTATATATAAATTATGTTCATAATCTATCATCATTAGTTAATATACAAAGGTACACCAGCCACTTAGCATGAGGCTAGTCATTAACGACAGGAAATGCAAATTCACGTTTGAAGCGGTTTCGCTGATTACTAATTGCTGTTATCCACCTGGTGACCTGGTACTGAGGCCGAGCAGAAGCTCCTACCTGAGGTGAGAAACCAGACTCTCATTTCTTGTTTGTTTGTGGTTTGGGGGAATTATCTTTTTGGGAATCTTTTAAATATTTTTAAGCCATTTACCTGCTCTTTGAATTCTAGTTAAAATGAGGTTATTTAATCCATAAATTCATTTAACCTGCTCCATGGAAACATATCAAAATATGCTGAAAATGACCAAATGAGAGAAAATCCCACTGCTGGCCCCAGAAATACTTCATGTATCATTGGGATATAGCGTGACCACCTGAAGTGAGCTTATATATCAAAAATTAGTAACATTTAATTTCTAATTTTTAGTTAAAATACATATTAGTAGACATTCTAGTATTTTCTTCCCGTAACCCCATAGATTGTCTCATGCACCCCACCCCAGAGACCCCAAGTCCGGAAGTTGACTTACTGCTGATAATCCATGGACAGGGGAAACGGGGAGCCAGGCACAGACCTCGGCGGTGTCAGCAAACGCGCCAAAGGGGACAGGACAGAGATGAAGGAAGGGACCAATCTGGGCATCTGCTGGGGTTTAGGGGAGAAGGGAGGAAGGAGGCCAGGATGATTCCAACGTTTTTACTCTAAGAAACAGGAGAAAGTTACTGGAATGGGGGTGCCCTGGGAGGGCAGAGGCACTGACTGGGGTGGGGTGGGTCCACTTTCTGTCCCGGAAATGTGGCGACTGAGCTGCTGAAGGCAGCACCTGAGACGTCCAGCTGGCGCCCCCTCCCGAGCACCACGTGCCCGGCCTCAGTCAGCCCCGCTCCGGGCAGTGTGGGCTCCCAGTTCCGGTGCGAGAGGCTGCCCCCGGGAGGGTGGGAACTCTCTGCCTCCCTCACTGTCCTCCAGGTGAGGGCTTTCTGTCCTCCGGTAACTGGAAGGGCAAGGCCGGGGCACCGGTGAGAAGTTCGAGGTAGGGCCACAGGGATGATGCTCTCAGCGGAGGGTGAGTCACCCTTGTGGCTCACGTGGCTGCTCAGAGGCCCTCTGCCCGAGAAGCTCTGCATCCTCGTGCAGACTGGACTCCCCTCCACAGATGCTCGTGACCTTCCTCCCCCAGGCAGCCCACGGGGCTTTTCCGACGAGCTCCCGAACGGAGGGAACTCTGCCTGGGGCAGGAACTCCACGGGGTTTCCACTGTGTGGTGCCTCTCGCCAGGCTGCCCGGCTGCCCGGCTGCCTCCACTTTCTCATGCACCCTTTCTGAAGGTGGCATCTGTATTTTTGTGACGGGCCCTCGTACCAGGCTCGGAGATGAACACACTGATTCTCTGGCCCTGGACGTCAGATCTGTGATGTAGCTTCTCTATTTCCTGCTCTGAAATAACCCCTGGTGGGTAGTATCATCACCTGGAACAGCAGAAGGGCTACACGGGCGGGGGTTAGGTGGTGCTGGCGGGAGGGCGGAGACAGCTCCCGGACAGCCGTGCGGGAGAGGCTGCGGGTCCGGGATGGAAGGAAAGCCACAACTTCTCAGCACGATGGAGGGGTCCTGTGGGTCTTTATCTCCCTCCAGGAGGTACCCCAACACAGAGGAGACCCTTGAAGCTGCCTGAGGTCCCTGCCCACCTCCCCTCACACCCAGGCAGAAGCTGTTGTCCACCATTCATTCCAGACCAGGTCTTTGAAGACAGGAGCTAGAGAGACCATTTACTGATTGCCTATGTGTTAAGTCCTGTACCTGGGCTCAGCTCTTTACTGGACTGTCCCCACCCTGACAAGGTATTAAACAGATCCCACAGTCTGAATGTTGTTCCCCTCCAAATTCGTGTATTGAAACCTAACCCCCAATGCTCCAGTATTAAGAGCAAGGGCCTGTGGGGGGTAATGAGGTCATGAGAGCAGAACCCTCGTGAGTGGGATTAGTGCCCTTAAAAAGCGCCGAGGGAGCCTTTTTGTCCCTTCCACCATGTGAGGCACCACCTATGAGGAATGGGCCCTTGCCGGACACCAAAGCTGCTGGCACCGTGATCTTGGACCTCCCAGCCTCCACAACTGTGAACAGTAAATTTCTGTTTTGTAAATTACCCGACCCAAGGTATTTGTTATAGCAGCACAAAGGGACTAAGACAGCAGGCATTAACATTTCCATTAAAAGGTGAGAACTGACTCTAAAGTGAGGGCCAGCCCCTCAGAGCACATTGCCAGAGGATGCCCGTGGACACGGGTCGCAGAGGTCATGACGTCACAGGACCGAGGATCTGGTGATTCCCGAAAGGTGGCTTTTCCCTGGAAGTGGATGGCTGATGGGGGAGGGGCAGGGAGCAGAATTCGCAGTGTCTAGAGGCTGGAACTATTCAGACACCCCCAGCCAGCCCCTGAGGCGTGAGCCCCCTGTCTCTGGACGACAACCCAACAGGGAGAGTAAGGGCGAGGGTCAGGAACTGGACCCAATTCCATAAGCTCGGCCGTTACACCCTCACTAAGCAGCCGGCACGTCCGATCCCCAGAGAGGCTGTAAAGCTGAGGAAGACGTGGCCAGTTCCTGCTCGCCCCACTCCAACAGCCCGTTATGGAAAAATGCAAGCGTTAGAGTAAAAAGTGGCTCAAAGTTCTGATGAAGGACAGGGAGGAAGAAGCAGGCCTTGGGAGGTGGGGAGGCTTCCTCCAGGAGGGAAGGAACTTAGATGTAGCTTTGGGTAAGGAGTTACAGGCATCCCAAGTCAGCTGAGAGGGCAGCGGCATGTCGGTCTCCTTCATGGCCATGCAGGGGACTCCAGCACGGCACCTGGGAGGTGGCGGGTGTGGGCGCGCGCAGGACTGAACAGATGGAAACCAGCCTCGGCAGAGAGGCACAGTTATCACAATGCCCCGGGGAGGAGGCCAGGTGAGTAGCCAACACAAGGCCAGCGCAGCTGGAGAGGCGGTGGCTCGAGGTTTCCTACAAGGAGGATCACATCACTTAAGGAGTATGGGTCCTAAGCCGTGTGAATACGGCGTAGGAGAGTCAATCAACAGGCATTTCCTTAGGGTCTACAGTGTGTAGCTCTGGGAGTTCAGTGATGAACAAGGTCACAGTCTGCTCTGCCAACCCACCTGAGTCCTCTCAGTCGCCCTGCCCAATGTCACCTGGATCTGTCCTCCCTCTCATGTCACTGGACTCGTCTTTTCTCTGCAATGAAACCTCCCACAGTTTTCCCTGCCACTGCGGGGTCCCCTTCCTCCTGTCTCCTCCATCTAGCTTCCAGGGTACCTTCCTAAGAACCAAAGCAATCTGGCCACATCGCCTGGTTGGAAATATACCAAAATGTTAACTGTCCCTACCTGGGGGTGGGGGGCATCACAGCTGACGTCACTATGGCCCCCTCCCTCTTCCACCACTACCCTCCCCCATCCAGCCACATGGAAGCTCCCCATACCCCAAACGCACCCCTTTCCCACCCCTGCTTCTGTGGGCACCTTTTTTCTCTTACTGGAGACTGACGGCTAACAACTAACGTGCTGGACCAGGAGGCAGGCGCTTTTGAAACCTTACCTAATCCTCCAATTTATTTTTAAATCCACCTCTAGGGTGTGGACGGTGAGCTTCCGAGAGCTCAGGCAAGTTCATTCCTTTTTCGCCTGTATATTGAGAGCAGCAGATGCACCAGACCAGATCCTGGAAGCTGCGGACCCACGAGTGGAGTGGCAGGTCCTTGCTCTCAGGAGCAGACACGGGGGCGGATACAAGCACGGCGAACACGCGCGGAAAGACGGAAACGCACACTCCGCAGGATGATTCGGAACGCAGTGAAGCAAGCACCCCCGAGGCTGGCCAAGGTCACCTGGGCCTGACCCCAGAGCCTGGCTCTCACCCCTCCGTGACGGACAGGACTCTGGTTCCCTGGGGGATGGGGGGAGGGGCAGTCTAAACGATATCCTGCGCCCGCCCCTCTGCCCAAACCCGCCTTGACAACCCAAGCCCCTGAAAGCCTGCCCACCGCCCCCGTCCCCATTAGATCTGTGCCCACCGCCCTGGGGCGGGTCGTTCCACGACTATGCTCCAGTCAAACAACCCCTGCGAGACCCACCCTCCAGTGCTCCCGGCCCCCCGCCTACCCGTGCCCATGGTCCCCCAGGGTCCCGCGTGCCTGGCCCTGGGCTTCCCTGGGGTCTTCGCGACTCTGGTTATCTCTGGCCCCGGTAGTTCCTGGTCCCGGCGTCCCCGCCCCAGATCCCCTCCCGGGCGTTCCTGCGGTCCCCGCGCCCTGGCCCGGTCCCCCGGCCTCCCCACGTCCCCCGTTGTCTCTGGCCCCCGTAGTTCCCGACCCCTGGCGTCTTCCCAACCCTGCGTCCCGGGCCCCCGGCGTCCCCACGGCCCCGCCCCACTTCCCCTCCCCGGCGTTCTGCCTCCCGGCCACCGGGCCCGGTCCCCCGGCCTCCCGGCGCCCCCGCGTCCCCAGCCTGCGCCCGCTGACGCCATGACGCCGCGGCGGAGGGAGGGGCGGAGCGGGCCGGGCCGGGCGGGCACGAGCGGCGGGAGCAGCGGGTCCCGCGGCAGCAGCGGGCGACGGGCCGATGGACATGGGCACCCAGGGCTCGGGGCGCAAGCGGCTCCCCAACCGGGAGCGGCTGTCGGCGGAGGACGACGCGCTGAACCAGATTGCGCGGGAGGTGAGCGCGCCGGACGCGCGGGGGCGGCCCGTTATGCGGGCTGGGCGGGCGCGGGGGCCTCGCGGCAGCTGTCAGGCGTCGGGCAGTCTGCCCCGCCGGTCCTCTGGCCGCCGGCGGGCTGGGCCGGGCAGGGCGCGGGCAGGGGCAGGGTCCCCAGCACTGGGCCCGGCTCCGATCTCCGCAGCCTGCGGGCCGGGCACTGGTCCTCCAGCCCGGGGACAGGCCAACGACGCTGCACGCCCTCCCCCTCCCCGGCCTCCCTCCGCCGCTGCGCCCCTGGGGAGAGGAGCCGGCGCAGCGGCACTAGGTGGCCCTGGGCCGGGCCGGTGGGGGCGAGCGCCCCGCTTTGTTGTGCCGCATGGGAGAGGACCGACCCTGGAGGCCACATGGCCCTGCCGAAATAGCCCAAGTTTGCCATCTAGTCATTGATTGTCACCCGTAGGGTGCGGCTTGGAGATGAACCTGGAGTCACTGTGAATCCTGTTTCTGGACTGAGCCTGAAAACGAGTCCAGGCACACAGAAAGGTTCTCATTAAAGTTTCCTGGGCGGAGTTTATTATAACGGAGATCACATTCGGCAATGAACTTTAGTGTAAGGAACTGAAGGTGCACTGGAGTGGGTATCTGTACAAATGCGTTTTCTCTCCCGCGAGGATTCTACCTTAAGGCTAAACAACACAGGTGACATCCAGAGAGATGTACAGCGGTTAGAGAGCAGCAGCTTTGGGGAAGGGCAGCAAGTGGGTTGGGGCCCCGGGTGGGCAAAGGAAGCTTAATTTTTTGTGGTATCCCCTTTGGTGCCCTTTGAATTGTGTGCCACGTGCGTCTGCGCAATCCTCCTCCTAGGTTCTCTTCCGTATTGGGGTGCAGTGCAGAGTTGTTCTGTTACATATTATCCTCACATGGAAGAACTCCCAGGCAGTTTAGGCTGTGGTGTCTGGTTGCATCAGTCAGGTATTTATTGGGGTCAACTCTATAACCAGCTATGAGGTGTTTGTAGCTGTAAATACCTGAGTTTGCTTTTATGGACCTGTGGCAGTCAATCAGTATTTATTGAATATTGAATGAATGAAGACTTTCGTTTTACTCTACACAAGGCAAATGGGCTTTCCAGGCAAACTCCTATTCATCCCTTGAAGCCCACTGTAGATGCTGTGTGCTGTGCGAGACCTCCCCATGCCTAGCTCTCTGGTGTCGCCCCAAGCATAAGTTTCCCGGCCTCCACTTGGCTCCTCTGGCTCTTGCTTCCTGCCCCCGCTGTGGCAGCCAGGATGCCTCATCATTATTTGCTCACTTGTAGAGGGTGACTCCCAGACAGGCAGTGTCTCACTGTTGTATCCTAAGAGCTCAACACAGAGCCAGGCACATAGTAGGTGCTTTCTGTGCATGTTGCACTAATTCATAAACAAAAGAAGTACAAGGCATTTGAAGGACCTTTGGCTAAATATAGATATTTGCTAAATATAGCAGCTTGAATATAACTCACCCTCCCACCTCCTGTGAAGACAGTCATTTATGTATGTGCTTGACCATAACACCAAACGAGTGTTCCCTACGAAGGCCAGAGTGACCGATGAACCGTGGGCCTTGTCTTGCTGTCTGTGGTTGCAGGGCAAAGGAACGAGAAGAATGAGAGTTCCCAAAGTCTTCCTCTTATCTTCTGGTTTTTATAAAAATAGATTGAACGAAAGGGAAAGAAGGGAATGCTCCCCGGGTTGACAGCCCTGAGGTCCTGCCCCCTGTCCAGGGAGGTGCTGTTAGCAGTTATAAAGATAGACTTGGGAGTCAGAGCTGGGCTTGGAAACCACGCGGTTCTTTGCTGGCTGTGCCGTCCTAGGAAAGTGAGTCACTCAAGCTCCTCTGAGCCTCTGTTTTCTTATCTCTAAAATGGGGAAAGAGAAATGCCCCTTGGCTTTCAGGATTAAAGAGAGTGGGCCGCAGATATAAAGTATGTAACTAGGCTCTGGATAAATAGGAGAGCTCCCCTCACACCCCCTCTGATAAAAAGCAACCCCAGAGGCAGCTGTTACAAGTAGTGAGTGGCACATATTGACAGGCGTGGAGGGAGCAGGTGCAACATTTTATGTTTTACTACAAATTGAATTCTGTGTCCCAACTGTGAAAACTCACTATTCAAATGGCAAATATCTACTCATTGAGTTCTTAAACATTCTTATCAAAATCAACAAAATTGTCTAAAGTTCAGTACTTTCTTATTCACTCATTGACTCAACAGACACAAGTCATGGTCCCCAAATCCCCGTGCGAGGCAGATGAGGAGCCAGGGAGTAGCCTGGCAGGGATCTGCCCCCGAGAAGCTGGGTCAGAAGCAACTGGGATCTGTAGATCAGTGACACTAACAGAAGACAGGAAGTGATCTGATACACAGGGTATGGGCAGAATGTTCTGAAGGTTTGGAAATGAGAGAGGATTGCAACCAGACGATGGGATCAGAAGTGGCTTCCTGGAGGAAGCGGCACTTTGAGTTCTTGAAGGATGTATCTACAAGTCGGGATGCTTGGCTGCCAGGACAGAAACCCTGACCGGACTGGCGTTGGCAAGAGGAAATATACTGGCCTGAGAACAGAAAGCCCGGAGGCAGGGCAGGATTCCCCGCCAGCTCCGCCTGGCTCTGCTGTGCCTGGTGGAGGCCGACTGGCCGTGGCCGCCCCTCAGGAGCCCACACTCTATCCCTCCAGGTGGCTCTCGCCTGAGAGCTAGAAGTGTCTCCCTGATAAACCCCACGTGTCTCCCTGGCCGCCCTCTGCGAGTAGGACGATTGACTCAGGGGCCCACCACTGTCCCAGTGGCAAGAGGGGTGGATGCCAGCATGACAAGTGAGGCCCATCCCGGAGCTGGGCAGAGCCAGCCTGCCCTGGGAGCACTGGAGGAGGTGTGGGGGCCTGCGGGGGAACCCGGCCCTTAAGGAAGGGGCAGGATGGACTTGGTCAGGCATCGAGAATGCGCCTCCTGGAGGGTCAGTGAAGAATCCAAGCCAAGTGCGCCGGCCGGGAAGCAGGGCCCATTTGTGCTTTTTGGGTAGGAGCAGGAGGCAGGGCTGGTGAGACAGCTGAAGCCATACGTTTCTGCGTCTGCAGTTAACATTATGGTTTCGACTCCAGGCAGGTTTACATTAACAGTAAATAGAGCTGTTATTTTAAAACGCCTAGATGCATTAGCACAAGTCTACTGCTTCTCGCTATCTTGTCGGGGGGAATTCAGGCAAGATGTTTGTCAGGAAAACGGTCCAGCGAGCACTTTGC